>JAQQZR010000015.1:19906381-19933839 GCA_030068235.1 Notoglanidium macrostoma | reverse complement strand
ATTTTTATTTATTATTACTTTTGTCAGATTAAGGTTATTTTTGTGACCATTTTGAGTTTTTCTTTCATTGACTGAAGAGTACCAACAATTTTGTCCACGTGTGTATACTGAGCCAAATTTTGACAAAGCTGAAGTTGGGCTCTTAGTTGCCCGCTTCTTATTTGGATTTCCTTTTCAACCTTAAAAGATCCAGGGCTTACGCCTGTAGATGCTGCCATGAAGCCTACTACAGTGACGTACAGTTTATGAATGCTGTGCATAAATGCTGATTAGATGATAAATTCATTCAGGGTAAATGAAATACAATTGTCATTAATTGCCAGCCATAATAAATCAGCCCCTGTCAAGGAGATGTGCTAATCTAAGAGCTAATTTAGAGGCTAAGGAAATGATGGGTGAATAAAGAAAAAGCTATAGCATTATACACTAATGTTGAGTTGAAGCGACCTGCAAACTGTATCTGGTGCTGGACAGTTACTGATATTTGTTCAGTGTTCAGAAAGTCACTTTATTTGTCACTAAGCTTTTTTTTTTTTTTTTTTAATCTTCAGGGATCTAAGGAGACCCCAAATCTAGTGACTTTGTAACCGTTACGTTTAGAGCAACTGTCAATTTCCAAAACTCTGGAGCAAAATGTAGACAACAAACGAGTCATTCAATTAAAAAGATACTTTTTATTTAATTTAACACTGACTTACTTAACACTTACTTTCTTGCATTTTTACTCTCTTAGGGAAAAGGTGTGGTTCTGCTGGAGAGATACTGAAAGGGCGATTCAGACTGACAAGGCAACGCCTTTGGGGACAAAGCCTATGCAGAGTGCAATGAAGGGTAATGGAAAGAGATGTCTTCCTACATAAATTAATTAAGCAAATTATATCATGCAGGTCTGTACTTAAATAATGCAGTGCCGTGCTCCTGAGTCATGCAACGGACAAGCGTTCGCCCCATCATCCGGAGACCACAGGTTCGAATCTTGATGCCACAGCCATTTGTGCCCTGAGCTCTCAGGGAAGCAGGGGTCAATTACAGTAGCGACACAGTGCTTACTTTTGAGTAACACACTCATCCATTAATTCCCAAAATCGACTGCAGATTCAGCAAAACCAGGAAGTGATCTAATTGGATAGAGCTGCTGCCTATTATAAATAAACATGTCACCTGGTTCAGTTTTTAGTAGCCGTCAGTAAAATAATGTGCTTTAGCTTTGGGTCAAAGTGTCATCTTTTTATAATCACTCGGCTAAATGAGTTTCCTTATGCAACCTTCAGTGACATGGATATCTTCATTTTTTGACTTGTGCAATGCTATGATTATCTGGCTGATTCTGCCTCATGAGTCTCTCATTTTTGCTCTCCTGACTTTCACATTCTCCTCAGTTCTTCAGCCTTCTTCTCTTCTCCTGTCTCTCACCCTACCTCTCCAGCCTCTGACAGAACTGTAATTTGTCCACAACCCAAGAAAAATAAAAATGCGACGTCTCGCATATGAACACACATGAACCCGGAGACACCTTATCGTTCTACTGCAATGTTCTATTCCTGCTGATTGGCAATAACGTTCTGCAGTGTGAGAGCTGGAAAGTGAAACCCTAGTCATGCTAACTGTCAAATAAGTGAAGAGGAATCCTCAGCTTCACCTGTGAAGAGGGTAAGACTCTTACATTCATCTATAATAAATGTACCGTCCGGTATTATGGTTTAACGACGGAAGCGAGATGGAGTATGAAGTCCGAGAACATGTCACAATCTCCTGTCAGGAAGGCTTCAAGCTGATTGGCTCATCACAGGTTACACAAATGTCCTTCTGCTGAAGGTAATTCTGTTCAGCTCAAGACTTCGTAGAATTCATTTGAACTCCGTGGCTAATTTGGTTTATTATTTAGTATTTGGTGTTTGTTTATAACTCTAGTTCAGGGTTTCACAAAGGCAATTGATGATGATCAGTATATTTACTTTTACCCCATACTGTGGTCGAATGCTTAAATCTGATTGGTCAGAAATGTGCATTATTTTCGTAATTCTGTCTGTAACATGAATGTTAATATTAACACACACATTCTACTACAGTATTGTTTCTATAGTAACGGCTCATACACAGGGATTGATGAGGCCGACACTCCACAACCTAAGACTAAAAATAAATGGATTTAAACATGGTTTATTGAAGTAATTCTTGTATTTATTGATGTAGTGAAGTTTATTGTTTGGACACGTTTAATTAATATTTATAGAAGTCTCGGGTTGTAAGCACTCATGCGTAAATTTTTTGATTGTTGTTTGAGTGACCGCTAACTGGTTGCTACTTGCTAGTGAAGTGTAGGAAGAGGCCTCAAACTGCAAGATTAAATCCTGTGTATGAAATAAATGCAAACTGTAACCTGACCGTTGCGTGTATTGTATGTGAGCATCTAGAGATTGCAGTTGTGT
Source organism: Notoglanidium macrostoma (assembly GCA_030068235.1). NCBI lineage: Eukaryota > Metazoa > Chordata > Actinopteri > Siluriformes > Auchenoglanididae > Notoglanidium > Notoglanidium macrostoma. Next base: position 19,931,410 of record JAQQZR010000015.1, on the reverse strand, counting down.
AGTTTTTTTCTCAAAACTAAAAATATTAGTGTTCAATTATAAATATTTAGTGCTTTTCTGCTGCAGTGCTTAGACTCAGGGTTCTAGCTCTCTCTGTGTGCGTCTGTCTATATATTTATTGCTGCAGTGCATCTGTGTCTTTTACAGCTGACCAGTGCCCTCCACCCCAGCGAGTGCCAGGGGCAGACTTGTATATCCTGCTAGATGGCTTTGGAAATTATCTTTACCTGGTAATGTACTTCTGTCATACTGGCACATTGATTGGACCCTCAAGCATTGTGTGCTCTGAAGATGGGACATCGAGCACTCCGCCTCCTCGGTATGAAGGTTAGCCCTTGGCAACACGCATGATCCTTTTTAAGCCCTGCCACCAGAGGGCAACAGAAAAAAAAAATCTTTTATTTTCTCCCAACTCATTCTGATGTGTGCTGTATTTGTTATAAAGGTAAATCTGACTCCTAAGTATGATTTGAAATGTTCGTCAGGGACCTGTGGTTGGACCTCGTTTGTCCTTGCAAGACATTTGAATTAAGGTATTTTTATTTTAATCTTATAGAATACTTTGCTCATCATAATTTTTCAAATACTTATTCACAGTAATTACTGTGCAAATATGTAAGATTTCATGTTTCTGAAACCATATTTTCTTATCACAATCTCTTATGCCTGTCTTTGTATTCTCAGTGCCGGGATATACTGGATGCTAGGCGAACTTGTGGACGCTACTGCTATACAAGAAGTGTACTGACTATACTTGAGCGTGTACTTTGATGATTCCACCAAGTGGCAGTGCAAGAAATCGTCACTGTGTTGTGAGGTGAAGGAAAATGTCACATACCAAAACTTGAACATACTGGCACTCCAATTTTGGTAGTACTGCAATTCACACATGTGTTGTGTTAATTTCTGGCAATGTGCTCAGAGGGCGTGTCAAGTATATTCTAGCCCTTAACTACATGTATTTGAAGCAGGATTTCTTATCATGTTCAATAATTACCTTTCATATGTTTTCCCAAAACTAGGGGCCGAAGACATCCTTGCCAAGCATAAAGACGCTAACAAATTATCGGAGTCAGGTAAGTGTTGTTCTAAAATATTTGTTTACATTGTACATTTTTATATTCCCCAGTGAAAACAAGACCACTGTTTGTACGAACACCAATTCCTTTCATTTAAAAAGACAATACAAAATCCAGACAATTTTACATGAGCATAAACAATTTCAAGTGCAAATACCATTACCCACTCCATGCAACACCGTGGCCAAGTCGTTTCTCAAAGGAAATTAACCAAACAGAATAAAAATAATTCTTCAGGAAGCCAGTTTAAAAAAAAAAAAAAAATTCTCACAGAGGGTAAATTACAGTGACAGTTTTGCATTTACTTTTCTGAACATTCAGTAAAGCTGGCTAATTCGTCATAATGTTTTTTTTTTTTTTTTTTCTTTTTATAAATTTATTCTAACAAACCCTTCTCCTCCAGATCCAGCTGCACTGAGAGAAACACTGAGAGGAAAGCTATAGAACACATCAAACTTTATATTTTGTTCCAGGGTGGTGATTAAAATCCTACACCTGCTTTAAAAGGGGGGGGGGGGGGCACTTTTCTTCACCAATAACAATTTTGCACCGAATTCGTTATGATGGATAATCTGCAAACTTTTTACCTTTGCGGAATTGTTTTAAGTAATACTTGTCGCACGGCTGGGCCGGTCTTTGGAAGAGAAACTGGGGGCAAAAAATAATTTTCTTTGCAATATAAACATTATAAAAAAGTATTTTATGAAAACAAAAAAAATATCTTCTCTTTACATACCAGTTCAAACTAAAAGAGCAATCCTTTTGTACATTTTAATGGCTGAATCGAGTTTCTGTTCAGGAGGGCGAAATAAAAAATTAATCCCTTAACACAGCGAGGGATGGTATTAATACGAGGCTGGTTTTTGGGATCGGTTTTCAGTCTCAGACTTGTCATTAGTCTACGTTCGTTTAATATTTACAATATACAATAAAACAAACAAAACAAATCCTACCATCGAGAGACATCACAAGTGTGTTTGACTTTTTTTCCCCCCCTTGAACCGATGAGAACATTAAACAGATTTGTAAGGCACACAATGTGGAGTTTGTGCGCATCATACCCACACTGAATATTGAGCATTTGTGTGGGCAATTTGACCCATCAGCTGCGTGTGTGTATTGTATTTCTTTGATCTGGGGGAAAATAGTGTGTGCTACATCTTCACAGTGGAGATTTTCAAACAGCATATGGTCTGTTCTGGAAATCAGAGAGTATGACTATGCCCTATTCCCTCTGAAGGCCACACCCTCCAATGAGAACTCAATGGGGCAAAACAGCCAGCGAGAATGCAATTCCAATCATTTGTAACCTAATGTTAGCTAAATTATATACAGGTCTGCGAACAAAATTTCTGGTGGAATTTCCCTTTGAGGGCCTTTGGGGAGAAACGGTCAAAAGGCTTGAATTTAGCGTAGCAGGTTTAAAGTGACTTTTTTTTTTTTTTTATCGAAGAAGCAGCAATCGCATGTCCTGCAAAACAAACAAAAAGAACCCCACGCACCTCAGCCTCATTCTCTGTAGAACCACTCAGAACTGTTTCTCACCACAACTCTTCCATTTCAGTCTCATAACAATGCACTACGTGTTATACGCCTCGTTAAATTAACTCCAATATATGGTTGTAAACGAATATGAAACCGAAAACTAGTAATACAATGTGGACAGACAGGAATGTACTGTTTTAACAGCGTGGCAGGAAGATTAAAGCCGCTCTAAGAGCTGAACTATGATGACACCTAATGACATGTAAGTACATTGGGATGAGAGCGTGGAAAAGACGGAAATACAATGGATATACAAACGCTAGAGTGAGGCGCTTCAGATGGCGCTTCGGCTCACCTCACATCTCGCTTATTGAAAAAACGGCGCACCTTCTCTCATACACGCACACTACACAAACTTCACCACTCTAATCAAATGTGCAATATCCCAGTGAGCACAAGGATGCTTAAAAAGCATGAGACAGACGTTCAGCATGTCTTGCAGGGATTGTTCTGGTCATATACAAGATGCCAGACTTGATCTGACCCCTTTTTTTTGGTCCACATGAAGGCATAACACTTAATCAATCCATAAGACAACTTGTCCCAGTAATTATGGTGCTCACAGGAATATTACACATTCTACATTGTATATTCTGATATATTCCAGGCAGACATCAACACGACAGAGTGGTGATGAAGACAGGACCTAAAAGCGCAAAAAAAAAAAACCCTCATATGTTGCAAATGTTACGATGCAATTACTCACCTAATTGCCCTCTTCTTACCAGAAAGGAATGATAAAAATAAACAGCACAGAAATTCAAAACCATATATGCATAATGAAGTGAGTAAAATTCAAAAGCCTGGTTGGATTTTGAAACAAAGCGTGTGCTGAACCCTTTAGACTGAAGCCTGCTGTCAGAGTTGGCCGGAGTGCGTAAAGCCTCTGAGCGTTAGCGGCTACTTGTACGGTCTGAGGAAGGCCGAGACTTTACTACTGATAAGTCGGATAAAGGAGCGTGGCAGCATCTCGTTGGAATCCCGAGCCGTGTACTTGTAGTAGTTGTTCGGGTGCGCCAGAACGTCAAAGAGCGTCTTGATCAGTTTTTTGTCCTGATGAGAGAAAGTGTGGAGAAGGTTTAATGTAAAATGTCAAGCCACGTCATCCATTAAGACAAGAATAAAATACAAACAAGCCTTCTGTAACCATCTTGTTTGCAAATGCATATTACATTCATGATCTATTGAAAACATGGGGCAATAGACTCCAGATCCAATGTTGCTTAACCTTAGCTTTATCTGTTTTTGTTTATCTAACCTTCAGGATTTCTTGATGGTTTTCTGAGGCGTAAAGTCTTCCATCTCTCACGATATCTTCCACCAGCTGCTCATAGTCCTCTGAAAAACAAAATATCTCCAATTAGAAAATAGGAAATGTCAAATTTTGCTAATATGAAGGCAATCATATCAATATTTAAGTCAGCACCAAATTAATTTAATGACTAAGATTATTTTTTGCACATTTCTTAATAAAATAATTTGATTTTGTATGCTATAAATGTTATTTAAAGCCCTAAGCAATATTATATATTTATCCGTAATTAGACAATCTGGATACAAGATTCTAGTTAACAATAAACCCATAAATGTTCTTGTCAAAGTAATGTAAAGGTTAAATAAGTAATATGTAGTATAAGTAATTATAATAGTAAAAAAAAAGCCACTTACGCTATACAAAAGTCTAAAAGTAAACAATAATTTGAAGCAATAAATAATGTAAATATGGAAGACAATACAATAAGTTCCCAAAAGCTAAACTTCATCATTATTAGTAATAAACACATGCTTGAGCTTAAGAGTGTATAATTAAACTACAGGCTGATAGCATTAGATTGTGTACCATCATATGTGACATAAGGGATGTGGAAGCCACGTGCACTGTTCACATCGTTGGATTTGAAATTGATCCAGAGGCGCCGTGAACGAGCCGTGAAAGCGATGGGCCTCTCGTACGTCTGACACGTCTCATACGTGGTTATGGAGGTCACTGACCCTGTTTTGGGTGCAAGATTAACAAAAAATGAGATACTTAATAATTATATACAGTACTGTGCAAAAGTCTTATGCACGCTGGGGGGGGTTTGGGCTAGTCCTGCACTAACAATACTACTGAAATGTTTTCCCCAATGTTATTTTTAAATATAAATTAATAAGATTTATGATGTCTTGCTCTTTCATTAATAAAAAAAAGACATTGTTGGAAAATTGCTGTGGTAAAAGTGGGATATAATTTTTCCATCTCTTTAGTTATCTCTGTTTCAGTTGAACTTTTTTTTACCCATGCTGTGCCACTTACAGTTCTTCCTCATCACCAGCACGTCTCCACAGTCATCCTCAGAAGGGAGAAAGATCTCTGGCACAACAATGAGGATTTTGCGCTTGCTGGGGGGGTTGATGGTCCAGATGCAGTCCACGTTAGCAGGATAATCTCCTGGGTAGTTTGGGGACTCAATGTAGCCAATGTATTCTCCAATTTCACCGCCGCATTCCCTGTCTGTAAAAACATACAAGCAAAATATCCAGTGAGGGGCTTAACTGTCTAGTTATTAGCTTAGTGGACAGCTGTAAGAACCCTAGACGTTTAACCATTTAAAAGCTCAGATGAGTGGTGGAACCAAACTCCCTGGTGGAGACGACAAGCCAGAACCTGCTTACTCTTGCACTGAGACACACTGGTTGCACCGTCAAAGTCTGTTGTGGTGTTTCCAGGGCAGGAGATGCAGTAATTCTGTTTAAAGTCCGTTTGATATGTTCCCACAGGACAACGGATACACCGATGCACAGAGGTGTTGTAGTAATGTCCCGGAGGACAAGACACTGCAGACAACAGACACACATCACATTATTAGAAGGATAACGGTGAAATTAGATTCTAGAAAAAAAAGCTCCACAGACACAATAAGAACTGAGCTTTGTAACAGGGTGCTTGTAAAATGTAGATTTTACATTCTTACATAGATATTGTTAAAGTGCCAAGATCACACACTGTTACCAGTTGAAGACAGTGTTACCTAGCTACATCATTCTGCAAATCTAGATATTATATTAAGTATAATTATTGTGTAGTTGGAATAGCTACATGCTGTTACAAAGCACATGTAAGTATTGTTACTTATCTACATTGTTACATGGTAAGAGTAGATATTTTACACATAGTTGCATAAGTGTAATTGTTACTTATCTACATTGTTATACCGTTACACTGCAAGTGTAGATATTCTTAGATAACTATATTGTTATATGGTACGTGATTTACATGGTAAGTGCACATGTTGCATATTCTTACACTGTAGACAGGTTTGTTAATTAGTGAATGGTGAATATTACATATTTTACATGATTGCCACATGTTTTGTTACATGTGGTTAAATGGTAAGGGTAGATATTGTTGTCCTGTCACAGACAACAAAATTCGTTGCAGTGCTTAAACTGATCTGGGATGTATGCACTTTTTGACTGGACACACTGTCAGTACACATATTGGAACTCAAATACACTAACCTTGGACTCTTTTTGTGTCATTTTCATAGGTGTAGCTTTAAATATGCACTAAACCAAGTCAAGGCTGACCTTTGACCTCACAGTCATGGAAGGAGCTGGATCCCTCTCTCTTTGTTTCGAGGCCACCTCCACAAGGGAAGCAGAGTGTTCTCCCATGGTCAGGCTGGTATGTGCCTCGAGGGCACGGCTGGCACGGTTTAAAGCCATCGTTGGAATAGTATCCTGGTCCACACTGACCTTAAATCACCACAGCACAAGGTTCAGCCTGAGTTTTAGCTTAGGTTTAGCAATTACATACATGAGAATCACTGGGAAAAATTGAACACACCTTACATGACTCCTCAAGCTTTTTGCTGCTGATTGGCTGACCATGCTTACCTGAGCAGGAAGTGATGTTACGGGCGCCTGGTGAGCCATGGCGGTCTCCTCCTGGGCAAAGGTCACAGGCCAGTTGACCCTCACGCTCCTGGAAGGTTCCGGGTGGACACTGCACACAGCGCTCCATCTCGCCGTGATAAAAAGAACCAGGCAAACATCTGACTGAGAGAGCAGTCATGAGGGGGAGACGGTGAGACTATGACATCGTGAATTACATCACTCATTATGTGAATGCCTTTTTTCTATTTTAATTGTAAAGCTTCTGAAATGGACTCTATACAGTTTCACTGTCTCCCCGTTTTGACTGCTGTGTGTGTGTGTGCATGTGTGTATATATATTTTATTTATATATATATATAAAAACTCACACATCACTTCTACAAGCTTTGCTTTCACAGATGCAGAGTGACTTTTTTCCAATGCATCCTGTTGCCTTGAAAGCTGCATATACACACACACCGAGTTGCCAGTTTCACCTACCTTGTACATATATTGTAGCCCCTTTCTCCTCTGTATATTATTTTCACCAGTTAGTGTTATTCATGCTTCAGGCTGGTGCTCTTACCACATCGGCCGCTGTCCTTCTCTCTCCCGGGGCCACAGTGTTCCTGTTTGTCGGCGGATTGAGAGACCTTCTGAGCGACCTCGTACTCGAGACCAGCCACACGGATCAGGAACCTCTCCTGGTTGATGGACTTCTTCAGTGCCTTGATGGAAGTCTTCATCTTCTGCTCCATTTGTTTCCTCACACAGCTCAGGTCACAACTCCCTACACGAGCACGACCCAACAAAGAGAAATTCTGATCGAGCACTTGAGACGTTGGCATGCTTTTCAGAAAGTTTTTAAAAATGAAATTCCTGTCTTAAGCAGTAGATGTCACTGTTACATAAGAGATCAATTCCTGACTGCCTTCACTTTCCTCTCTTCACAACGCTAACAGGTGTACATTAACATTACCAAGTACTTATGTAGACTTGGTGTCAGAAAAGAAATGAAAATTAGAGAGCAGTTTCAGACACTGCATTATGAACGTTTTCAGAGAAAAGTGCATCTGTTCAATTTTCCAGGAACCAGTTGCTGTAATGAATGGGTATGACAAACAGTTTATACCACAGCACTCCTGAATTCTCATTTCTGAGTGGCAGTAGTGCAGTAAGGCAAATCACAGGTTCAACTTAATCCCCTATAACGTAATACGTTATAGCTTCTACGGTAACAACTTTCAAACTCATGTAGTGAATGTTACAACTAAATGGAGTAAAAAAAAAAAAACTAAGTGTGGATATGGTGACGTTTGCTATGAGGAGAGTTTTATTTAACTTCTATGGAAGGAGTCTCCAGAGTCAGTTCTTTGTAACAGACAGGAGTAAAGCTGTAACTTTGTTTTCTGACACAGTAGAAGTCTTCATGACCGAGGGTTTGGAGTTTGGTGAGGGAATGACCATTTGTAGCCATTAAAACATAAGTGATAACAAGAATGTACTTTTTTTCATGGAAGTTTCACATCATCAGACGTAACACTAAACAAATCAAAGTATGATGTATTATTCCTTAATAAATAAAATAGTTGTTAAACACTTTGGGACATGGTGCAATAGGAAAATATTCAATTGGGGTGGTAACGGTAGCTCTGCTTAGTGTCAATCAGTATCACATCACCCAGTTGTTGATTATTTTCCTATTAATTGTACACACTTACCAGTAGTGTCTCCAGGCTTTATCTCTGCCTCTAGTTCTAGCGTGATGCGTGTGACCTCTTTATTAGATGGGTTACGTGTTTGGCGAATTTTGGCCTTCTTGGAGGACTCGCACTTCAGATTGACGAACGTGACTTGGCAGTTGTTGCAGAGCTGACCACCTGTGGTCCACACATGCATGTCACACACTACATTTACATACACACTTCAGTTGCAACCAACTGAGCAACAATAAATAAGCCATTGTCTCTGTTAACACTGGTACTGCAAAAAAGGATAACTGAACATATCGCCATAAACATTATATATATTTTGATTGTGAAACATCCTAGTTTATGACCTATGCCTTTTCACCTGGCCCAATTTGCTTGCCTCCGTCTTCTGCTCGTCCCCTGAGCTTGGGGTGCAGGTGGCATTTGGCATTCTTGATTCTGAACGAGGCCGTCTGCTTCACTGGAGAAGCCAAAGTCTCTACAGACAAACCAAAGCAGCATTGGCACAACCAATCACGTTCATCAGTACAAAACATCCAATCACATTTATCACTACAAAACTTCCAATCATGATCATCACTATGAAATACCCAATCATGTGCACCACTATGAAACATCCAATCAAGTTCATCACTGCCAAACTTACAATAACATACTTCACTATCAAACATCCAACAACATTCATCACTACCAAACATCCAATCATGTTCATCACATTCAAATAAAGTGCAATAAGAACTAGGCATATTGCTCTATCCATGTATCTATCCATCCATCATCTTGTCAATACAGCTTACCATTCATATGTAAATACAAATCAGGTCCCACCCACTAATCATCTCATTTTCATTTCATCTATCCATCCATCAAGCTGTCTACTCATCCATCTACTCAGGCTCCATCCATACATCCAAACAAGCTCCACTGACCTATCTAAATCCATCCAGTCATCTACTCAGGGTCCATTCATTTATCCAGCCATCTGTCCAATCTATAAATCCACTGGTCCATTCAGTCGTGTCATCCATCCATTGCTCAATCATCCTTCATCTATCCACCCACCCACTACCCATCTAATCATTCATCTATCCAATTAAGTTCTATCCATCTATTCATTTGTCCACTAGGCTGGATGGACCATCAATCCGTTCATCCATCATTCTAGTCATACAATCAGACTTCAGCCATCTATCTAATCAGGCTCCATCAATCCATGCATCAAGTCCACTCCTCCATCCAGCCATCCTATCAGCCTGTACTGTATTGTTATATTGCTCTTACCTATGCAGCTCTGGCTGTTGCTGGAGTTCAGTCTGCTTTGGCTTTTTCCTCGGACGCCACAGCTGACTGTGTAACTGTTGTCAGACTCTGCAGAGAGGACAAGTCAGATGTCGTTATACCATGTGCTGTTAATTCTAACACCACATCAACTCAATGTCTGCAAAACTGTAAAATTATGTTGTTTTTAAACACGTATCAGGCAAATATAAAAATTTTAGCTGTTTAATACTGTTGTTGACCAAGCCAGTTTTTAACCTTCATTTGTAAAATTGTTGAGGCAACCTTTTCACTGTTTGTGTATTATGAGGTAAGAAATGTTATCTACAGTTGTTATACTGTAGTTGTGTGCAAGATGTTACACAGGAATATCAGAACTTAAGGTAAGTGCTTGCCTTATGTCAGCTTACTACAATTTCTAACACAATCTATTTTCTTCATTCCATGCTCACAAGAAAAAAAAAAAAACCCAGACTGGCACTGTAGTATGTACCTGCCAGATAGTGTGCTTTGGATGCACAGGTCAGTGAACAACTCTCCTTTTTGCCCGTCTTGCTGCAAGAGAGTGTTGCTTTTGGCGCCACCAGGCTGGACGGACACTTCACGACCTCTGTTACAACAAATAAGAAATAATTTTATTAGCATCTAATTAGGCTAGAGTGATTTGGTAGAGTTGAAAGGCCTTTACCTATTCACCCTTGCCTAAACGTGACCTTCAGGTAATTATTCCAAATTTTTCTTCAACCATCAATTTTTTAAAATTGGTTAAAAATTGCATCAGTGCATTCATATAATGTTGGAATTATGGTCATTTCTAATGATGGCTTCAGAGCTATTCATCTACTCAAACCAGGGTTGTTTCTATGGAAAAACACACATATAGAATTAAAATCCAACATTACACTTTAAACTGGACTTCAAACATGTCAAATTGGTGCTTTTGAAATGGATACTGTTGCCGGTTGGTAGTTACATGTTTGTCAAATATGAGCACTTTTGAAGTCAGAGAAGGTTTTTTCTTTTTTTTATTTAATTTACTTATTTATATTTTCCCCCAAATTATTATTTACACAACAGTAACTAGCAAAACACTGAAATTTTCACAGTGCATGTAGTGTAATGTGTGTATTGGCCAGTAGGTGTGAGTGTTGTCATACACATACCGATACAGTCCTTCTTGTTCCAATGCAGCTTATGTCCAGGTGGGCATGTACACTCGTAGCTGCCCAATGTGTTCACACAGCCATACTTACAGCCGCCACGGTTTATACTGCACTCATCAATGTCTGAAAATCAAAACAAAGTACATGTCAAGACACAGAGTAACTGTGTATTGATGCTCTTTGCAATGCTGCAAATGATTTGGGAAACTCCATTATGTAGAACCATGGAGCTCTGCAACATTCTCAAAGGAGAAGAGAAAATGGGCAGTAAAGTGAAGTTCTTTGTAATTAATGTTAAAGTCAGAAAAGCTCAGAGGGTGGAAAAAAAAAAAACTTTTTTAGGCTGAACTGTTCCTTCTGTGCTTGGATTTGTGCCCTCAAGCAGAAAGTTATAGAGGTTAAAGTTCCAGTGGTGCCAAACAGGCTGACCCCTGCTTACTTTCATATGCGAGAAGGGCAATAATTGCACGCAAAAAGAAAAACAAAACACTGTGTACCAATAAAATGGTAAATACATACTGGAGTTTTCCTAACGCACAAGCATGTAAGTGAACACTTCAACATTTCCCCATCAGTACTCATGCTCCTTGTAAACATTAAAACTTTCGTTGATCTGAAACACATTTTAGAGCAGGAACGATGCTAAACCATGTAGCAGTAACCAGCCCAACCTTAAGCAAGGTTGTAAAGGCTTGCACAGGTTGTGTACAGTCCACAGCTGTAAGGATGCAAAACTATTGCTTATTTTATACCGGTCTGACAAGTTCTGAGCGTAAACATTAAAGCTGTTTCCTGATCCTTCGTTTCTAAAATCAACAGAGGACTTTGATTCAACATTTATCATAATTTCAAAGCCAAGTTCACCTTTTATTATAGTGAACATGGAGAATATAAATGGTATATGACTAAGACCTTTAAAAGATATGTAAAAAAAAACAAGCGTTTTGCCAAGCATTAATGGAACAATTACTGGAACATTTCAGAACATTATTAAGATGAATATTGTGGCCTACAAACCTACTGTGGACCACAAAAATGCAGCTCGAAGCAGACCTGAACTGACTTTAAATGGACCAATAAGATCATCTTACAGGCCAATTTAAGTCAAGACATGCTGGCCTAATCACAGGCATCCTTCATGGACAACTCTGTCCAGTACATCTCTGCTGTTCATGAACCTCTTTGTCACCTGTAGTTACAACTACAGAAAGTATATGTGATATGAGAGGAATGTTAAAGCTAAGCTTTAAAGTACACTCTTTGAGAAAATGTTTCTTCGAGGGTTCTTTAAGGATTCACTGGATAATTAAGGGTCTCCTAACAGGGTTCTACTTGGAACTTCTTCCTCTTATAGACAATTTCAGCAACTGAAAAACTTTTCAGTTTTCTATACGTAGGCCGTTTCATGCAAATTAATCAAACATCTGAGGAAAAAGATATGGTGTGGGGGTTGGCAGCAGCTTCTCCAGCCTAATTCGACAGTGTCAGTAATTGTTTTTCCACCTTGACTTGATTGGACTTTTGCAGAACCCAGGCCAAAGGTTTGTGTGCTTTCACTGGCTTTCATTTGCTCATCTATGCCTCTAAGCACGTTTTTTCCCCCAAAAAGGAAAAAGTAAAACCACAATCACTCTCTAAGACACAGCAAACCAGATGGGAGCTGAATAAAAAACAAAGAGAGAAAGAGACAGAGAGAGCAGAGTTTGACTAAGTGGTTTTGAAGCAGAGGCAGACCGAGAAGAAGACATAAAGAGTCTTTAGGCATATCAAAGGCTGTGCTCTTAGTTAAAGCCAGAGAGGAACAGAATAGCAATGAATCTGAATTTTGTTAATGAATAAAGCTCTCGTTTGCTAGGCTGGTCTGGTTTCCCTTTTCTTTGGGACCTTTCCCTTTCCCCCCCTCTCTCACCCCAGATTCAAGCCGTCTCCAGACTAGAACCTTTGACTTTGCATTTCCTCTTTTGGCCATCTGCATTAAAGGCGCTCATTTATCTCAGTGAACAGAGAAGCAGAAAGGAGGGAAAGAAAAAAAATATGCTTGTTTGATTGACACCTTCACTGACCTTCTGTGTCAACAATTGTTCATGCCCCCGAGACCCTCTGAACATGTCTCTTAGGCTGAACTGATTCATGCAGACAGGGAACAGGGTGTTTGTGGGGATCATTTATTCTTTTTTGTTACTTGGTCAACATTAATTAGACTGAGCGGCTAAGTGATGCAGTATTTTGACTGTATTGTAATGTTACAGATTTACTGTGTCTGGGATATCCGAATTTAACATACGCATTTTTGCCTGCTGTGTTACTTATAGAGAAAATATATATAGGAAATACATATATAGAAAACGGGAAATAAAAATTTAACCGTTGAGGATCAGTCGAGTGGTGCCAACATTTAAGCTACAATTATGCTCCATTTATGTTTAGCCATTTGCTAGATGAATATAGAGGAAATGATCTTACATTCATAAGGCACTGTTTTTTTTTGTTTTTTTTTTTTAAATCCAATCCTCTCCTATCCCATCCAAGCCAAGCCATCCAGTCTAATCCAATCCTAATCCGTTAAATCCATCCAATTCCAACCCAATCCGACAAAGAGCTGAGCGGTTCTGGGTTAACAGCTTTCTAACACTCGGAGAACCTTTCAGTAATTATTGCAGTGGGGAAGTAGTGGCTCAGTGGTTGGTGCTGTATTGAATCAGTCTTAAAAGTTTTGAGCTACTGATCATAAGGTTATCATGTCAAATCCCAGCACTGCCAAGCTGCCACTCTTTGGCCCTTGCGTAATACTCTGTTCCAGGTTCTCAATTTCATGGCTGACCCTGCATCCTGACATAAGCTCACTATCAAGCTAAGATATGCAAAAAACCAAACAAGAACCCACACTGTACCGGACTTGTATATGTAACAATAAATGCTGTCTTGAATACAGAACCTTAACTAACCCATATTGAGGTTTTCAGACTTTCTTTGACTTCAGCAGAGCACAATCAACAATCCGCTGCAAACTCCTGAGCACTAGCACTTACTTCAGCCATTGTGGTAAGTTGCAGATCTCTTGGTTTCTTTTTTTTCCAGAACTTGCTTCTGGTCAGTTGGTGTAAACCTGCAAAAGCCTGAAATGTGAAATCTGCAAGCCAGATTTTTGCTACATCTGCATCCCTTTCACAACTGAACAGCTTCCTCTAGGAAAGCAGAACCCATTCCTCTAGTGTTCCATAATGCTGCCTCTTATCTAAAGGCTTGTTGATTGTGGACAGAAAAGCAGAAAGCCTCATTCATCATGCCAGAGTCTCTTAACATCGTAACAATGCCTCGGCAGCCCGGTCTCTGTGCCAGGCCACCTCCCTGCCTTCCTGAACCTGCTCTGTAACTGATTCACACGCACTCCGAGACCATCACCATTGAAATACACTTAACCCACCCATAAACATGCGTTTCTATCGGGACACCTCCATCAGCACCTCACCTCCCTTCCTCTGAACCGCAGGAACACATTCCTCCTCTCGAGAGTTACATCACTCAGTAAGACTAGATGGTTACTTCCGAATGGCATGAACAGGGTGACTTCAGAATTTCTATGTTAATATCCAGTCCCCTCCGCAATTATTGGAATTGGAAGGCCAGATTGGAATTCACAAAGAAATAGAGATGAGATGCAAGAAACCAAGATTACCCTCCACCAAAGTAAAAAAAAACATATGAGCTCATTGGTAGAGCACAGCTCGAATGAGTGCCGTCACTTGGGCCTGCATGGCTGCTTCTGGAATGGGATTACTAATCTTTATTGATATAACTCATGTTGGTCGCAGCAGAATGAATTCAGAAGTCTACAGAAACATTCTGCCTCCCAATTTACAGAGAAATGCATCCAATCTAAATGGGAGGAACTTCATCATGAAGCAAGACAAAGACTCAAAACACACTACCGACACAACAAAGGGCTTCATCAGGGGGAAAATGTGGAAGGTTTTAAGCCAGCTGAGTATCATTTTGCCTCCTGAAGAGGAGATTCAAGGGAAAAAACCCACAAAACAAACAACTGAAAGAAACTGTGCTACACACCTGAAAAGCATCACAACAGAAGAATCCAACAGTTTTTGTGACGTCAGTTGAACTCCAGCAGTTATTGCAAGCAAGGAATAAGCAGCCACATATCAAATGTCACTGACTAGCGTCATTTAATGAGTTCACAATAATAATAATAATTTTGCTCACCTAACAAATAGGTGGTCTGCCACCAAAGGTGCTATGTTATAAATTGTTTAACACATTAAGATGGAAATATCAGGAAATGAAAGCTGAAATTCTGATCAAATCATCTTATATTCATCTTTTGATCTCAAACCTAACCATACATTGAAGTTTGAAATCCAAATATGATTTCAAACCTAAATGTCTTCAATGTACAGCAACAACAAAAGAATTGGCCCCATCATTCCACTACTTATAGAGGGGACTGTATATGATTTTGGTCTCAATCCAGCCCACTTTCCTCTCTCAAAATATGCAAGAGCAGATTACAAGCAAACCAGCTTCATCACATTACTCACCTAGCAGTTTGATTTGGACCAGCTTTCAGTCTTTGTCTTTACGATGACATAATATGATGTACATATATTGCTTGCCGACGGGGTCCAATAATTGTTTGTTCTAAGAAGTAATCATTTTGCATACCATTTTGCAGTTTAGACAAAAAAAAAAACCATGCAGTTTCTTACTTACAGCCATGACCTGGTCTCTTCTCAGCAGAGCTTCAACAAGAACTAGGAACTCAAATACTGGCTCAGTGACTTGCAAAATACTATATAGGCTGATTTTTTTCCGTGAAGAAATAAAAAAAACAAAAAAAAAAACAATGGTGGAACGATTGTTAAAGCAACTACAAATAAGACAGATTATGTTGTTGACTTGTATCATCATCCCAAAACTTTCAGAACTTGCTGGATGATTCAATATATAACTAGCTTTGTGCATAAACATATTTATTATAAACCAAGTGATCATAATTACTTTACGGCTTGCCCAACCAACAACATCCAAAAGTGCAACCCTGAAGCTGTTTTGCCTAATTTTGTCTCAATTAATAGTGTGCAATGGCAGCTCGGTATTAAGGTTCTGACCAGGGTTGGGAGTTGCTGGGCTCTTGCCCTTAACCCTCTGTTTCATGGGGATCATGTGCTGTGACCCCAACTTCCTCTGAAGTTAGAATACGTGAAATCATAATACTGCTCACTTCTTTTTATTTTTCCCAAATTTACCCATGGAGCACTTGGATGCTCTTAGACTCCTGGTCATGGTGTGGCATTACTGAGCAATTTCCTAAACTCCTGGACAGTTGCCTCACTCAGAAGCCTTCCACAACTTATAATTTATTTATAATTTATTTGGATCACCCTGAAACACTCTCGCTGATATCCTGCCACACCCTAGGTGTTGGATCAGCAAGTTCTGCACTGCAGGAATGCGTGTCTGCCCTGAAGCAGTCACACTGGCGTGAACAGCTCTTTAATGGAGCAATGTATTTGTATTGCTACTAGGTCTGTATTTCCTTATCCCGTCACTCTCAGATTCGGACTGGTGCTCATCGTCATCATCATCGTAGCATAACCAAATCTCCAGCCGCATCTACACTACTCTAAATTAAGTGACTGCTGGGTCAGGTGTAAGAGTACAGTATTACAGTAACAGTAAAAACACTATTTAAAGTTTTTCTTGTGCACTAACAGCTGATAGGATACAATGATAAGATACAATGGGTTGGAATGGGGAAAAAAAAAAAATGTAATGGGTGTTACCTCCACAGTGAGCGACTCCATACAGGACATAGCCTTTGTGGCACTGACACTCAAAACTGCCTGGAGAATTCACACAGGTGTGGTCACACGCACGGTCAAACGAGCACTCGTCTATGTCTGTTAAGAGAAAGAAATTTGTAATTTGTTTTTAAAAATCACAATAAAACACCTTTCAAATTCATCCAGGTCAAGGTTTAACCCATATGTTAAGACATTCACTGCTAAGCTGTTAACCCATGTTACCCAAGAATAAAATAAAAGCATCGATATATCCTTGATTAGAATTGGACACTTGTGGGGGTATTATAAATCATCTGAAAATTATTTTTATGATTTCCAGATTAACCATCTACAATTATCCTGTACGGTTTTTTCGGGCATTATGCTAATCCGATTTGAATTTACTGAATAATCATTTTTAATAACACCGATCAATGTGTCTTTACACTACTGCCACTGACTCGGCTGAGCCGAATAAGCAACTTGTCCTTTGTTCTTCAGCACATATGGAAAAGATTTACCTGCTTGGAAAACGAAACGTTCAGCAAGGCAATCTGGTAAAAATTGTCTAGACGTCAGTGAGTCAATCAGTATGCCAACCGATATACTTTATACGTGTCTATGTACTGTTTATAGCAATGTATCTTAAAGCAAACCAATTTGAATAAATCATAGCAATTTAAAGGCTAAGATTTAGCCCCAGTGACTGAAAGGTTGGATTGTCAGGAAGTGGCCATTGGGGCTCCGAGCAAGACAAGATCTTAACCTTGCATTTGATGGTATTCGTCCTCACTTCTAAGTTAATTTGGTGGTTGATGCCCTCCACAGTGGCTGGGCTAATAATTGGTTAGCTGATACAATATCTTTAATCATGGGCATTATTGTTACATCACTACCCTTGATCTATTTGGGACGCGCAAGGCATTTCTTTGGGGCAGTGGCTTGGGGTAAGTAATGTAAGCTTATTCAACAATATTAGCTATTCAACAAGTGGCCTATACATGCCATGGGCCATAATAATTTGGGAACCCTCAAACATCGTGTGTACACGAGCATCTTTAAACACCTCTGCCCCTTGTTTCAATATTTTACAAACCTATTACCAAAACAATGGTTTCCGTTTTATTGAAAATACGCAAACTATTGGGGAGTGTAACCTAATAAACCCTACCCTGTCACATTAGCAAGCAGTTAGCTTTAGACAACCAATAATGTAGCACTCAGTTACTGGTGCTTACAAAAGTTGAGTTGATTTTGGAGAATTATACAACACTGTACAGGTCATTCTTACGGCTGTTCAGCATTGTGCCGTCTAGACTAAACTGCCTGTGTTATACAACACCCTTTTTCCATTTTTCTCAGCCCAGATCTCTCAAGCTTCATCAGAAATGTTTTATGAGCTGTTCGCAGATTCATTAAGTGAGCCTGGTCTTTGTTTCTCCCACAGAGACCGGCACGGGTTCAGAAGGACAGCAGGGTACCACTGACAGGTTTCCACACCCAGTGGACCCAGCTGCTCGCTTTCTGACCCTCAAGATACATCAATCATCCTCAAATACTCCTCCAAAATCCTGTAACCCAGCAGGCCAAATGTTCACTTGATTTCAATGGTTCCAAACCACATTCCATTTCTTTCCAATGAATTTGTTAATTGGGTGGGTCATGTCTATGCAGCACGTCAATCTCCATAGCCCAGGAAAAGTAAAAGAAAAAAAGAAAAAAAAAAAAACAAAACAAGAAAGTCCCCCACCCCCAAGGATCTTGCATCGTTATGAAGGGATGTTTTGGGAAAGGGAGAATGGAAAAATGTGGGTGTATGCGGGGGTAGGAGGCAATAGGCCTGTGTACGTGCTAGCTAGCACAGGGAAGTTTGAGAAGATAGATACGAGATTTGGCACCAAACTGAGTGGGTCCTAGGAATCTATCATCAACGAGGGCAAGAGACACTGGGTGAAGAAGAAAGATTCTACAGGGAAAGAATTTCATCGTGGTACCTGATGCTAATTCTGTTAGCTGCTGATCTTAGCCACTGCCAATCTGAAACAATAGCTATCTGAGAAAAAGCTAACAACTAGTCTGTTTACACAGTAGAGATATGGGCTCCATCATCCTCTCTTAAAGGATACGAGGGAATGATCAGATAAGGGGCGAGTCTGAATGGCCTGCTAAGGACAGTGTGGGGGAGGTTTAGCAATGGCTAAGGAATGTGTCCAGATCCTCAGTAAGGTGGTGAAGGACAAGCCCCATCCTGATTGATTGAAGCTGAGGGTTGATGATGGCCAGGAAACCACAGGGATGGTCAACACCAGATAAAGCAAAAATTCTGTTTACACGTTCCACCCGGAGCATTCGGAGAGCATTCAGCGCTCAAGAGCCGTCTCTGTTTAGGCTGAGGCTCTCAGAGGATTAGCAAAAGGTCAAGTGTGTGACAGTTCAGGTAGCTCTTCTAAAGGGCAGAATGACCTTTCTACAAGTACTTGACTGAAACACCTTTCTCCTCTCCCTCCAGTACAAATCTTGGCTTCTAGCAATATTCATCCAAGCCAGATAGTTTAGCGAAACTGTTGATGTGTGAGCCGGTGGTTAATCGTGAGATTACTTTGGTCTTATGAAATGCAATTTAAAAAAAAATTCCTGAAGGGATCTTACCATCCCAAATGAGTTATATATATATACAGGATAGGAAAATTCAACATAAAGTATCTTCATAAGGTGTTAGGTCACAGTAACGTACAAGAGCAACTTTGGTCCCCTTGGCCTTGATTCTCTGGAACTCTACTGTAAGAGATGAACGCTGTTCTTCCAAAATATTCTGATGGTGGTGGCAAGAGATTTTGGAATTAGGTAGATCTATTAACTGTGAAGTCTATTAAGTGAGATGTTGTGCCCTATAGATGGGGATCGGGTCATCCTGGCTATCTGGATAGAATTGTCCGACTATAGTATAAAAGATCAGTCAGAAGAACACTGTACAGCTTTGCCATAATGTTTCCATACATGGGTGGGGAGACAAGTGGACCCAAACCGGCAAAAGAAATGCCGCCCGCACACAGCAGAGCCACCAAGTTTTCTTTTAATTCATCCTCCTGTGGTTTTCATGGGTTCCTCTAAAGAAAAAAATGAATCATCTTTCTGAGAGCTTATATTAAGATATCTGATACAAATATACACCTAGTAAAATCAGGTCCAGATGAAATTATTCAGGTGTGTGAGAACAGGGAAATCGGCAACAGTGCAGCGCTGTAGATGACGATCACTGAGCTAAGCAATTTGTTTGACCTCTCACCTTAGGGTGCACTTAAGAAGCATTGTGTGGAGAACAGGATAAAGATAAGAGTTTTTCAATGACGGTCAACACCTACCGCTTCCGTGTGATAACGAAAGCATACAAAACTTTGCACCCCCCCACTCCTAAGAACCCTTGCCCAAAACTTACACCCTGCTGTGCCATACCATGCTTAGGAAATCACCAATCTTGGGGAAAAAAATTCCCATCTATCAGTGTAAAGCATTCTTCAGTTGGTCCTTTACTCATTACATTTATCCTAGACCAGTTAAATGGATCCGGTTATGCGTAATGGTTTTAGCACCCCAGAAAGGTTCTACTTTATCCTTTTCATAAAGGGTATACAGAAATGGTTCTTTTGGGGTTCTCTGAAAGCACACTAAGAAAAAAAGGGTACTAATCTGTAACTTTCCTAGTTGCTGGGGTGGCACCCTTATCTTTTTTGTCCCATTAAGATGCATCCTACACCTGGACAAATAGGTGCAGTGTAAGATTTAAGGTACATAATTGGACTGTGATGGCCTTCTGTGATAAAGTTTCTGGGCAAAAGACACATACTAAAGTTACAAAACGTGGGTACTTGAGGGTAGAACCCACTGACAAGTACCCTTACTTCTCTGAGATTCCTTTCTGGGATGGCTTAAAGGTTCTATGTGTTTCTTTCAGGAAAAAATCAATTAGAAAATCTTTAGAAAGTTAGAACTATTATAAATCCAAAGAACCCCTGTGGAACCCAGTTCCATTTGAAGGACAACAGTAGGTCTCAGATAAGCATAATAAGGTAATATCCAGCAGCTTGGTTAAAGTGCTGACAATGTTCCCACACTCTCACCCGTGGCCTGGTGGGGAGTGGGGAAAGAAAACAACCACAGGTCATGGAGCAAAGTCTGGGTGGAGCACAGATGCTGGGTCTAAATGATAGGTCTGATATGGGGAAAAGGATGTCGGGGTTTTGCAGTCACTACTTCTGGAGATCATAAACGCATAGGCACAAATGACTGTAAATAAAGTAAGCCAACTTTCAATCTGAGACTACAACTTCTGGTGAAATTAACTCTCTTAAATCTTCCACAATGTCACCAAGTTCTGTCCAAAAGTATATACAAGACGACAGGAACGGAAAACAGGAAGAGTTTGTGGTCACTTTTCTCTCTACGCTTTGACAGGAATATTCCACACAGCAGTTAGATGGCTCAGTTTTAAAAAAAAGTGTGTGGTTGGTGTGATTGGCAGCTTGGTTTCAGCTCAGATACAGTCTGTAGGAATGCATCAACGCTAACACACAACTCCTAAACTGATGTCTGAAAATGAATCAAACCCAACAAAAATCCATGCCATGATAGCATTCAAGGGATGGCAAATGAAGAAATTGAACAACAAAGGAAAGTATGACAGAAAGAAAATGGTTGAAGGGAAACAGAGCCTCCAAGCCGGAGAGCACCAAAGATCTTGATTATCTCAATATGCTTACTGTCGACCACACAAAAGGACAAAGCAAAAGGCAAGACAAGTCCTCTGTTCTACTCCTCTCCTTTGCTCTGCCTTCTTCATACTCCTTTTATTTCCATTCACTGTTCTCGCTCTGAAGGGTTTCTGTTTGCTTTTTGCTCTCCTGAGGCCTCCAGATGTGTGTGCTGGGGGAGGTGGAGAAGATTGCTCGCTCTAATTCCCAACACCTGCAGCTCAGCTCGGCTCAGCATGGCCCAGCGTGATCCTCTGTTTGCTCAGTGGCCGAGTTCCTGCTTTCCTACCGAGCATTTATTCCATCACTTTCATGGCACCAAGCCAGGGAAAGATTCTCACTTCTGAAGTACCTCAATTTGTATGTACGGCAGGAGGAATGGGGTAATGGAGTGCGCCGACTACACCACGAACTCTGGTTTAATTTACTGACGTGTGAGGTGAACTGGGTCACAAGATGCTTTGTACAGCCACACCTAGGCTTAAGGAATAATGACGAGAACTCAATAAGTTGAAAGAAACGTAGGAGAAGATCCTGACCCTAAGTTCACACTAATCGTGTGTAGTTTCTCTTGTTGGTGTGTAGCAACTGTTATAATAGATGTAGATCTTATAAAGACTTAGTTAGTTGCTGGATATACATGTTGCTGTGCTTGGTTTCGTACTAGCTTTGTAGGCAGTTTAGCAAAGCAAGCTAAATGTGTTACCTACATACACTCACCAGAGGCACCAACGATCTCTGCTACTTCCTTCCAACTTCTATATACACTATACAAGTCTTGACAGGATAAAATTAAATACACAATTACTAGTTTTTAGCATCATACAGTAATTACAGGTGGGAACTAAAGTTGGGAATGGGGAACTGAAGAACCTTAGGACCACATGTGGTTTAGGATTGGTGGAAGGGATAATCCAAGCCAATCGTTTGGATTAGTCACCTTACTGTGTCGTACCTAATTTGCATTAACTGAGAAAGGTCACTGGAATCGCAGCTGCTTGTTGTGCACGTACACGGAAAATGAACCTGTTGCTTTGTTGTTTGCGAAGGTAAACATACGGCGACGACTACACGGAAAACTACTAAAACTCCAAAGCAAAGCGTGTTCCTACCTTGACAGGTCCGTTCATTGGTGAGCAGCTTGTAGCCCTTCCTGCAGCTACACTCGAAGCTTCCTACTGTGTTCCGGCAAATCTGATCACAGCTGCCGTTACTCATGCGACACTCGTCGATATCTGGAATGCAAACAATTCAAGACCAATAAAAATGTGCAGGAGAAAAGCAGCACAAAAACACACCGACATAAGAAAAAGAAACAATGAGTTCTAGAACTTCTAGAAAGAAATGTACTCATACTCCCGCGAAAGTTGAAAAGGGAAAATTTAATCTTGTATATCCTGCTCACAAACAACTGGTTAAAAAGAAGGATTTCCGTAAGAGAGGATTTAACAGCATAGTTCTCGAGTTGTGTAATGGCAGTGTAATTCTAGTCATAAGGAAGAATTTCTCCAACATTTTTCTCCACCATATTCTGGAAGTTCCTGTCTCGTTGTCGCCAAGCCTTTACATTGTCTGTATACAAGTCATAATGGCCACGTGCTAGCTAGATAAATTTATTTTAAAGTGAAACAAGTGTTTGAGTGTCCGTGTCTCCCAGTTGCTCAGCAACACTGAGATCACAATTTTTGTCTTTTGGATGGAACCCAAAAATGGTCATAAGACCCCAATACCACAACCTGTGTGTTTATTTTGAACACACGGTATATGCATCCTCTGATCCGAATCTGCCACATGGTCACGAGCGCCAGGGCTCTGGAACACTTCAGAACAGGACGGACGTTTTTAACACCAGCAGGCGCCTGAAAGTTTGCGGTTCATCTGGAATAAGCCTTTTCGCAAGAAGAGATCGATACGTCATCTGCATCTTCTGATTGGCTTTGAATCTGCAAAGATGGCTCTGATTAAGAGTGAACCATCTCTCTAAACGAGGCGTCCATCTCCAAAAGCGACCGTCATCATCTGGACAGAATAAGTCCCTTCCTCTCCCTCAGGCGTGAAGCCGAGTGCCTGTCTTGTTCTGCCAGGGCTGCAAGCGATTTGTTTCCTTTTGTTCCTTCTTAAACCATATAAAAAAAAATGCGATGCGACAATACTGTACGCACGAGTGTATGGAAGCGCGCGTGTGTGTATTACCTTTGCAGGTCTTGCGGTCAGGCTGGAGAGTGAATCCGACCGGACAGCTGCAGCGCACTCCAGTTAGAGCATCGTGACACGTGCTGTCACATCCTCCATTATTCACCGCACACGTCTCTGGAGACACACACGCATATGACGGTTAGACTCCTCAAAAAGGACTCGTGCATCCCGGTAATTCCATAACATTACAGCAAGGGAAAACAATCCACCCTGAAATGCAGTGCATATATTTTATTAACATATTGTGACAGATTTAGTGATTCTGGTGCTAATTTGTTAATTGGTGCATTATTCCTATGAAATTTTGTCTGACATCACAGGGAGCTACAGGAACAATGGCTTTTAATAGGAGGGGGAAAAAAAAAAGGTCAACTATTGAAAAACCTAGAAAGCAAAATTTCTATTCTCACCAGCAAGTTATGTTAATGAGAAATCCAGTGTAAAAGGAAAGCAGCGAAGACGCTGGTGCACTCAAAGTCCCAGAATGCAGTGCAGCTACAAAGGCAAAGTTATGGCAGACTTGTCTAGTTAGCGATCTACAGGATGGTGTTCATACTGATACAAGTATGAAAGCTGAAGCTTTGGAAGCTGATTTGTTTAAGCATACGGATGAGGAGGTGGACAGAATACAGGACTAAAGTGCCGCTGCATCGCTCTCTTTAGGTATAGGTACAGATAAATCCCTCGGACACCACCTTCACCAGGAAGTCAAATGGCACTGTGGGTAATCTAGGAAACCATAACGAGAAATTAAACCATGATGAAAGAATTACGCTAAAGACAAACTATTTTTCATTATGAAATTAATCATTGATGCGGTTGATAAAGATTATAAAAGATTAATATGCAAGTTGTTTGGAGTGGATTCTTTTTCTTTTTTTGGCTCCGGTGACCAAAAGGTAACGACTTCAAATCCCAACAGAGCTGCTGTTAGGAACATGAGCAAGACCCTTAAGCCTGCTTTTTAGATATCGTCTCACTTGGCTGAAAGTGAGTCCTAAATGTGACGTAAGCTGTAACACTCGCTGATTAGAAATAATAGAAACACCATGTGGATGGGATCAGTTGGGATCCTTTTTTGTCCTCAAGGTGGATTTATTTCTCTTTTGACTGCAACAGTATCTATTTTAAACAACTCCTAATAGGGAGGCTTCAAGAAAATCAGAACCAGTGTCAAACTGAACAAGCAGCCAGTGCGGAGGCCGAAGACCTGTTCGGCTTCCTCAGAAGCCGAAACCATCCAGATGGAGAGATTGGACATCTCATCGGATCACAGTACGCTGCCCAGGGCACTGTGTTTTTTATGATTATTACATAATTACATCCAAATGAATAAAGATATGCTCTGCGACTTCTCTACAGTTCAGTTCTCCTCCGAGAAGTTTAAACTGAGAACTCCTTTTTCTGGACCAAAAACTTCACTGCAGTTAAAATATGTGGATTATAGCAAAAAAGACCTTTCCCCAAAATCAGTTTAATAGGTAATGGGTCCTTACTGGTACACTTTTTATACAATAATACTCGGAGACACAATGATTGAAAGTGACATTTTTGCAGCACAGGAACCGAGTTAAGAGAAGAAGAAGAAGTGCGTATATAAGCACCGCACTGAAATGACTAAAGGGCTTATAAATTTTATTCAGCAATAAAAC
>JAQQZR010000015.1:19888007-19899054 GCA_030068235.1 Notoglanidium macrostoma | reverse complement strand
CTGTTGGAAACAGGGTTCTGCAAGTACTATGAAGTACTTATCTAAATATGGCAGGCTTATACCCACCACTGCTCAAAAGTGTACCAAACAGACACCTGAGTGAAGCTTGAAATTTTCTCCCAATTCCCACCCACTAGCATGCTATTACACAACAGCTACCGAGGGGGTTATGGCTTTTGTCCAAGACATGTGAAGCCGCTGCATCATTTCAAACTGCTGCTAATGCAATGTTACTCCGAGGAAATCGATAACCGTATTCTTCTTCATACATGATCTCACAGATGGCTAGTGTTTCTGTGATAGACAGGAGAGAGAGAGACACACACACTAATGCCATCCTGTTTACCCAAAAAGCACGACCAGTTTTGCTCTCATGGACTCACGGCCATCATTCTGATTCAAACTCATCTCCTGATGTATGGCAAACTCTTTTGTTGTTGCACCACTCAGAAGCCCCAGGAAGTACCTATATGATGTCAGCAACCCACAGAGACCTTCATAGACCTCCCAGTACCAACATGGGTACCATTATGTAGTAGGAAATAGATACATTTGCTCGACCAGGGAATGGATTTTCTGGGTACGGATGAGCAATTGTACTGTGGCACAATTGTGTGCTAAAAAGAAGTGCTACAAAAGCCTCTGTTCCAGAAAGTAATCTAAATTTCATACTGATTTTATGAACCAAGATGGTTTTAGGATGTGGTCTCATCAAATATCCATCAAGTTAAGACGTGCCTAAGCCAACAGAAACACTACTCGACTGACTGACTAACTCCGATATATAACGAACAAATAAAATTAGAGACCACACTGTGGAAACACTGTACTGAAAGACTGATTTGCAGACAGTTAGATGGACTGACAAACGGCTGGTGAACAAGACGACAGAAATACAAGCTGACTGACAGAAATACTGTTCTGGCTCTTTCCAAACCCGCAAACAGCTGACCAGCAAAAACAGATTTAAGGTCTGCCATCTTTATAGTGATTGAGGTTACATTTATAGAACACGAAGAAATGTCTTTAAAAATCCTTCTTCTGAGTGTCTTTCCTTTTCCGACCCTGTCTCGCAGTCACTCCCAGGCTCAGACTGGATTCTCATTAATAAGTTCTGCTTGATTTATTTTGGTTTTCTAGCTAACAGATTCCTGTGGAGGCTGAGGGATCCTTTTGCCCTCCGTGTTCCCTCATTTGTGGAGTGGCTGATGGCTTGATTGAGACAAGGGGCTAATCGTAGGGTGTCCGGATCAATCCATTCAGAAGGGAAAAGGAAGAGGCCGGCCAAACCACTGTTCAAAGCAAGGAGAGCTACAAAATACCATACAAATACGTGTGTGTGTGTGTATTATTTTGCCACTTTCAGATTATATGTGCCAATCAAAAATGGGTTAAGCAGTGTATAAGACTGCTGTATTTGGCTACAACAGAGGTGACTGGCTCAATATTTCACCATCCTTTAGAAAATGAATGTTTTCAGTGCAGCATGTTAAGCAAACTAGATAGGGAAAAAACCCACCATGCATATTTGTATGAACAACAAACTTGGCCTGAATGGCCAGAGTCCAAAGCCTTGTTAGGTCCCTAGGTTTAATAAATCCATCACCGAGCAGTGATTTTGTTTAAAATCTTGGCTATCACTACACATGACCAGCATCAGGAATCAAAAAGGAGAAAGGCAATGAAAAGTCAAGAGGAAGCAAATCAAACAAGCAAGCTTGAGTAGAAAAGCCTTATGCTGGGTGACTGCTGTACTGGGTTAGAGCAAGCGGAGGCATGGCTCCTGCACTGGCTGAGTTTCTGCGCATATGTCCGACATATTATAATGTACATTTAACTCAAATCTGGTGAATAAGTGATTGTGTAGTCAGCTTTCATTTTATGGCTCCCTCGGTTCCAGTAAATAATTTTTCGTGACTAGACTAATGGTAACTGGAACGTATGGATCGAAATGGAGCGTTACAATAGGACAATGAGCACATTGTGGAACATTTAAAGTGGCTTTGCAGAACACCCCATTGCTCTTCAGGTACTGAGGACTCTACGGAACAGACTGAACCCAGTCAAAGGGTCATGCATATAAACCAAAATGTTGATTTAGGATCAGATTTTACTTTTAATATCATAATCAAAAGCAGCTACAGACCACATCGACATACAGACACTTTGCATAAATATTAGACTTGAATATTGGTCAAGTAAGTTCTACTCAATACACGCCTTTCAACATACTATAGCATTAAGTTCAATCCATGGTTACAGAGGTTAATCCTTGGACATGGAATTGTTCAGTGGTAAATCTCCATTGACAGAATGGCTCAGGTGAGCTAATCTTGCATCAGTTTTCTATATACAAATATTTGCTACCGTATGAAAGTGATTGATGACCAAGATTCTTCCTTGAAAGATTTATATATACGGTAGTGCACAAGGTCACATTTGATTGAAGGTATAGAAATCGGCAGAGGACAATTTACATTATTTGCACCTTTGTTAACAAGCTCCAAAATGGTCAGTGTTCTCATTGGTACATTAATAATCTAAGGAGGTTTAAGCAACTTGAGCTAGATATTAAAAAGTAAAGATTCAGGCCATATAAGAAAATGGGAAAACTGTACAGCCTTTATTTATATACACTGCATATTCATAGTGTAACTGCAGACCAGTCAATCTCATATACTTTTTCTCCCTAGAAAGGCCTTAAAATTCAGTCCTTTATTCTGTAAATGAACATAGATCTGAAAGTGGCTACCAAACTAACAACTGTTTCTTTCAATATTAAGCACATGTCACTTATACCTCCTTTAACAGAACACTTCAACTTAACCAGATAAAATTGCATGGAAATAGGACTGAATCTTACTTGGCCAGGTACAGACAGATGAGAGGGAACTGATCAGATAGAGTGAGGGACAGAACTAGCACTTACCTAGCCCAGTACCTTTGTGGGTAGGAGGTGAGAGAGAAGGACCAGGCCATACGTGGCAAACTGCAAAGCGGTTGTCACCTGGCCAGGTACAATCAGGATATGGGGCAAGTCTTAGACTTACCTGCCCCTGTGAGGTCAGGACATGGTAAATTCATGCCAAGTGGAGAGGAAGCACTAGATCTGACTTGGTCATTTAATGTTGGGGGAGGGGTTGAGGTTGGTGAGTTTGTGGCTTTGGACCACAACTGGGTCATACCTGACCAGGTAAAATCAGGGGGAAGAGACATAAGGACAAATCAGGGCTAGAACAGAACAGTGAAAGGAACCAGAACTAGGTAGGTTTCTAACCTGGCCTGGCAGGATTAGGAAGTGGGATACATGTAGGACTTCCCTGTCCACGGAAGCTGAAGGGGCAGACAGGGTCTAGATTTACAGCTTGCTTGACCAAGTAAAATTGAAGGAGGAAAGAGTCTCTGAAAAGTACCGTAGATGGGTGAAACCAGGCAAAGTAAAATAAGGGAATAGAGTCAGGGGAGAAGACAGAGCCAGGTCTTACCTGGCTAGGTAGACCTACAGGGAGAAGACAGCCATGACTTACCTACACAAGTCTTGCCATCGGTGTGCAGGGCGAACTTCATATGGCAAGAACAGCGTGGCCCATGGTCTGTCTCCTCACAGAAGTGCTGACAGCCGCCATTACCGTAGTTACAGGTCACTGAGGGAGCCACAAATGAGAGTAAAAAGAAATGAGAAATCAAACCAGAACAAGCACACACTATTTTAATTAACGTCCAACATGAGCCATGGGCGAGCAAGTTCAGTCACGGAGGGCCATGCCACTGCATACAATGCTAGTGCTTTCATTGACATTTGTTTATGTGGCCAATGCATTCACACAAAGATTTACATTTTAGTCAGGATACAGTACAAGAAAGCAAGCATGCAGCCTTACTCATGGTGCCAACAGTGGCTCTCCGGTAGTCCTGTGTCTTCCTATCTCGATCTTCCAATCACCAACTCGGAATTTTAACCACCAATCAACCAAATGGAGAGTGAAAATGACCATCTTTCCATTTGTCTATCAACAAATTTACAGAACCCACAAATATTCCAAATGATATTTGTGCACTTTATGCTAACTCTCTGCTTAATTTTTTTAAGTGTTACATTAGGAACTAAATGCTCCTTAGTTGGTAACATGCAACAGGCAAAATGCAGAGTACTAAAAAGTCTCCATGGAACATTTTTTCAGTCTGCAGAGGTGAGATTGAAAAGTGTGTCGACTGGAGCCGGGAGCTGATGACAGAAGGAGAGCAGGGTCTTGTCTCCACACACAAAACACCACAGCTTTGTCTACACATGCCTGTTTACTGTTCCATCTCTTCTCTTATGCTCTTGTTCAGGGAGTAGAATAACAATTCTGCTTTAGAGTTCTTCAGCTAGTCCATCTAGCAGACCCAGACAGGACTGACAGCATGAACTCCAAGACAGGGCAAGTACTAAAAAGTTCTACACACAAAACTCCACAGCTTTGTCTACACATGCCTGTTTACTGTTCTACCTCAGAATCAGAGGTTACCAATAATACATCACGCATAAGTTTAGGACTACCAGGGATGCTGCGAGATGTATTCACGGATACACAGATCTACTCACACTTGCAGTCATGATTGTTCTTGGTGAGCTGGAAGCCCGGTCTGCACTCGCATGCGATGCCTCCTTTTGGAGCTTCCCTGCAGATATGAGCACAGCCGTGGTTTTTGTCCATACAAGTGGGGCCTTCCTTTGTCCCATTCATACGGACTGCAGAAACAAACATTTGAAACATATCTAAATGTCATTTCATCATGATAGGAATGAAGTTTGGCGTCCATTAGAACACTCAAGGTTCGGAGAAATTACCTTGAATGTTTTAATTGAATTCACCAAACTGTTAAGAACCGCTCACAACATTCAGGTCATATGAAGGAAATTTCTATGTGAGGAGCAACATTTGGTGTCCGAAGTTATTAAGTAGCTAACATTCATTCAGCCAGGGTTTAGAGAAATTTAATGTGTTTTTGTGCCATGGGAAGAAACTGGGATGTCCCAGCTCACAATTTGTCACTTTTTTCCCCTCACTAGGCCATTTTTGTGGCTCCACACATCATAACCCAAAGACACACACTCAGAACCGACACAAAGATTATGATAATGTGAAAGTGCTTTTTTTTTTTTTTTAAAACAGATTATTTAATGAACCATCCACTTTTCAAGCAGAAATAAACGGATTTCAAGCAGAAATAAACTGCTTACTGTTGAATTATTAATAGATTAGCGCACTCTATGTAGCTGAAAATATTGAAAGGAAATTCAGAGCAAAACTAAAGATCCATGCTTCCGGGATAATCATTCTCAAATTCAGTATTTCCAACAGTGCATCCATTAATCTCTACTAAACGCATGAAGCCTAACCATAATGTCTGGAGGATCCGATTCTGCACGACTTTATAAAGTGGAACCTCTGACCATGCCATTTCACATTTCATTGCATAACACCAATACAACATTAACAGAAGTGTGGTCTTCACATCTAAAATGATTTTCTTTCCTAGCCATTAGCATGCCAGGGTACAGGGACCCTTATAAATATACGGGGAGCTCATAAACCGAGGCAAGCACGTTTGCTCTGGTGCAGGGGGAAAATCACCAGCAGAGAGCGGCACGAGGGTGAACATCAAGCCGTGCTTTTCTTCGCCTGACCCCAGTGCACGCTCCCGCTCAGCCGTGTTTGGACAGTAAAAGGAGAACCGTGGCACCCGGCCGACTCCAGATCCCATGGTGCATCTGTGTCAATAGCATGTGTCTGCAGCATGGGAAACTAGCTGAGCTCGCTCGAATTGCTCAGCATTGAGGCATGAACAAGTGATTTGAAATACATTTTTGAAGATGTCTGGCGTTTTCACTAAACTTTAACCTGAATTTCAAAAAAGGGTTCTGTACAACCGATTTAGCTTTAGCACTGGTCTTTTTAATACTGTTAACCACAGCGCCTTTGAAATCTCAACTCTGATTGGTCAGGTGTTGATTCATTGATTAATTTAACAGCAGATCTGACAGAAGCGCAGCTGCAAAACATGCTCCTTCTGTGAATTTTGCTAATTGCTAATTTACCCGGACTTGTATGGTGGACACGCCACATAATCTAACAATAGATGGATTAAAAATTGTGTTGTCATTATATATATATATATATATTTGTTGTTGATGAAATTTTAAATCACGGACATGATGCAGCTTTCCTTAAAGAAGTGTTTATTTAGCATCTATGGAATGAGCCTCCAGTGTCAGAGGTAAAGAATAAAGAGTAGTGCACCTCGTATTTGGTTAAAACCTAGGATCTGAACGTATTCGTATAATACTGCACATGTATTGATACCAGACAATAACGCGGTGCAGATTTCTTCATAATAAGCAAAAAGCTGAGCTTGAGGAGAAACAGGATCTAAAGCCCACATGCCCTTATTCCTTCCGTCTCAAAAAAGTAAAAACACCCCCTTTTGATGAGTTCTGCATCAAATTGCTTTCTGCCCCCCCGAGGTCACGCTTCTTCCTGCAGACCCATTCATCAGGCCTGGCTTGGGTTTGGGACTCTCTGAAGAGTCATAAAGGGCTAAAGTGCTGATGCGATGGCTCTTTTTTATGCTCTGAACTGTGGTGTAGCACGCACACTCTGCGGTCGCCTCTACAAAAAAACAAAAAAACCCACACTGCCAGATTCCTCCCGGTTTGAACTTCCCGGTAGTTATTGTAGGGACTCCTGAGACTCTGCCTCAAAGAAAAATGTAGTTAATTGATTGAAAACAGAGGTGAAGGAAAAGGAGTTGACAGGAAGGGTCCGAAACGAGAGCTACAGTGGGAATGGAAAAGGATGAAGGATGTGATTAAAAAAAGAAAGAAAAAAAAAGTCCCTCACATGGCACTAATTAGACTTTTACATAAGTGTAAAAAGTTACAGACCTGAAAACCAATAACAGTCGAATTATATCAAAGCACCAAAATTACACACCGATATAAAATAAATACAGTCACATCACATCCAGTCATGGTATTTTGCAGTGCCATTTGATTCGATTCGATTCATTTCGTCAACTCAACTTTACTGCAGTTAATAAAGAGTCGGCCGTCATCGACTCTGTCAGTACTGGAACGCAGGGGCTGTGTTATGACCATGACCGTGCACTCGGCATGCTTTTCATGAGGCGGAGATAAGCCCAGACACAAAAGTAATATAATATCGCAGGTATCAAAGCTCTACCTGCTGGAATTTCAGAGGCCCGCGCTCGGATCTCTTTGCCAACCATAACACGGGCCTGACGTGCGAACGGCTATCTGATGCCAAAGCCTCCACTTTTCAGCAACACCTTTTTGCAAACTGAAAAGCTTCGCTGATTGGCACGAGCCTGGTGTGTGACGAATGCTTTGCTTATCGGCTGTGAACCGTAGCATACAGCTGTCTTTTTTTCCCCGTCTCAGCAGATCCGTGGTTAAAGGCGTAGCCGACGCAGGGAATGTAGCACAAACCGTCTAAAAAAGAAAACAGGCGACACCTAATCATCCTCTTTCAGGAGCATCCGCGCGGTGGACTCGGACTGTTCACTGCCGTTATTGTGTACATGTACGATACGGGGCAATATATACAAATGAAATCTACACAATTTAGTGGCACTAATGGTTAGCGGTAAAACTATTCAAATTAATAATTGCGTATGGATGCAGACTTTTGGGACACCCTGGACATCATGACCAGACCATGTGCAGATCCCAATAGCCAGCCTCTCTACTCAATTATCAGTTAGTTAGATAGAAGTATTGTCATTAAAGCTACCTGTAAACTCTGGCCTTACACCTTCCAACAGCCTAATGAGCGCCTATCAGCCCACACACCCATAAACTGGGATTTATGGAGTAGTTTTACACTTCTGCATTGGGGATTGAGAGGAAAAACAGCAGACACATCTGAGCTGCAGGTTTCAGCCTGCGAGTATGCGGAATGGAAAACCTTGCTTTTTGCTATGCATGGAATAAAACACGAGACGACGTGCTCTTAAAGGAAAACAATCAACAATGGGGTGAAATTTGATTATTTCTGGCAGAGCTAAACATTTGCCAAGATTAGCACTTCCCAAAGTGTTTTATTCCTCTTAAAACAGCTATTTGTATTTATTATAAAATGGCACATTTTCCCGTAACACTGGAGACCCCTTGCATAAAAGGTAACTGAACTAAACGTCTCCTTGAAAATAAAACTACACAGATTTTTCAACAGCTAGACCTTAAAAGAAAAGCTTTATATTTAGATTTATTAGGTAGATCACTCTTTCTGCAAGCAACTTCGTGAAAAACATTCCAAATGGAAAAAAAAAAACCCCAAAAAACACCCCTCTCCAATTTCTTTATAGTTATTCCCACTAATCAGTCCAAGTCTTGCTGATCACTAACTCTGCCACGCTGGTGCCACGGCACATACGGCGACCGAGCCAGCAGATGATTAGACGAGCATTCCTCCCGTTTCCCCTCAAATAATGAAGCATTAAAACATTTAACAAGCTGATATAAAAGCCAGAGAGTGAGCGGAAACACGGAACAGGAGCAGCCGAGGGAAAAATGTCACGGCACTAAACGACATCGAAATATTGCTTTTCCCTCCATGCTGCATATAAAATATGAACCGAATGGTACATTTCATTGTACAGACTCTATTAAGAGTCTTTCCCTCACCGACAAGACAAAAAAAAAAAAAAAAAACCCATAGCTTGTCATGTTGCTAGGAAACCGGAAAGACCTCGTTTCTGAAGACTTTCCTGTTGCAGAAAACATAAAAAAAATAAAATAAAATCGGTTTATTATTAAACATTGCAGCCTTGCGTAGTGTTGCGCGTTACACCATGGCGCTGGAGAAATGGCATTTCACTCAAACGTACACAAGCTCTAGAGAGAAATGTATTTTATATGTACACTGGGTATTGTGGAATTGGTTTATAGGAGTCCATAATGCCATGACACGCACACATGCGTTCATGGGCATTAAATTAGAATACGTCACTTCATACAGCTTTCCTGGTATCAATAAATCATGGCAATCATAAACTCACTGCATGCTCCTGTTTCAGCTCCTGATTATTTGAAACAGAGCGGTCCTTCCTGTGCTCACGTCGCACTGCTGAACTGTACTCCTGTATTTAGGAAACAAACCCCAGTCTCGAATCTAAAGGTGGGACAGAGTTCAGGCGGTTGGCCGGTTATGCGAGAACGTGACGGAGAAGGAACATAAGGGCCAAACTGACTCCAGCTCCACTTGCGTATTACAGAGGACATTTTCAATCAAGCCACTCGGATGAGGCAGAAGCACTGGTGCGTATATGTACAGGGTTGTAGAGGAACCACAGGGAAACTGGTGCTTACTGTGAACCGTTTAAACAGGGCTACGCTGTCCAGCGCTGGAGAACAAGCGACGCTTTTAATCACGTTCTAATCATCATTGCCAATAATTTATAAAGCGTTCGAGTTAGTCGGCTTCTTTCTGAAAAAGTCCTGTTTTGTGACTACGAAATATATAGTTTACCTTGTCTCATAATTTGTCTGATGTAAGCAAGTCAAACACGCCGATTATGTCATTTTTGAACTCGAAGCATTTTCTATTCACCTTGACAGAAAGGCAGAGAGAAACCTGGGCGTAACGAGACTAATGCGAGATGGAGGAACGGGGCGGGGCTTCAGAGAGTTCGTACCTACACGACTGTCAATCATTCCAGATATCGACAGGCTCGTCTAAAAATTTTTTATTTAGAGTGGGGGGGAAACAGAAAAGCAGAAAAGATGCTGATTTTGTCCGTGTTTAAATGCTTACTTGCAGCCGTGAGTGAGAAATTCCCAAAACTCTATTTGATTTATATTTAGAGGTGGGTACAAAGAAAAGTGACTGGATGAGCGTGATGGATTAGTCAGAATACCTTCTGGAGTCATCTCCAAATTTATGTAAAAAAAGTACAAGTTATTCTCTTTCATAGATATCATGTAGCGTCTAATCATTTTAAGTAATGTTTTGTACTGGGTTTTTTTTTTTTTTATTCCACTTCAGCTTTCTAATCACATTATCCTGGAGCCCATAAACATAAGCATTTAATTTTGAAAGCACCAGACGTCTCCCTGATGTTCTCCTCGGCTGCAGATTGGTTCTGGGAGAGAAATAATGCTGAGCAGACGAGCGTGATCTCCGCTCCGTCTTCCTCCACCAGAGAACTGGGAATGAGGGAACTGTTGCAGCGCAACAATGTGGTGTTGGTGGATTTACTGCCGTTCTGACCTCACCGTCCAAGAGGTTTTAATTTGGGAGCAATAAAACCAACATGAAGATGAAATATGGGAGATTAGCGCAGGGATTTATCAAGACTGGTCCAACAGAACAGGAGGAAAAAAAAGAGAGCTAAGTAAACATGATAAAGGCCTTGCTTCCTTCGGTGTATGAAATGCAGGACCCAGCTATTCGACAGGCTCGAATAACACGGCGCTTATGAAAGGCAAACACGGGCGCTTCGGCGGGCCAGATGGACCTCTGGAGGTGAAACTTGGCTGCTGCAGGTTTTCTCTAAAACGTGATTAAAAAACACGCAGTTTATCACAGAAGCCACTAAACATGTGATACAGTGTCTGCATGAAGTCATGAGAAAGAAGCTGCAGCAATCAAATGAAGGACACACAGAGCATCTGATGAAATGCGTCAGTGGGCGTGGTGTTTGTGAATGGGCGTGGCGTCGGGGGCGGGGTCACTCACCTTTGGGCCGCTGGATGCAGGTGTGTTGGTTGTCGGACAGAAAGAAGCCTTCTTTACAGCGACACTCGTAACTCCCCATCATGTTCACACACACCTGCTGACAGCCACCGTTACCCTCTGAACACTCGTCTACATCTGGAGAGAGACAGAAAGAGAGAGAGAGAGAGAGAGAGAGAGAGAGAGAGAGAGACAGAAAGAGAGAGAGAGAGAGACACACACAGACAGATGGAGAGAGACAGAAAGAGAGAGAGAGAGAGACACACACAGAGCGAGAGAGAGAGAGAGAGAGCGAGCGAGAGAGAGAG
>JAQQZR010000015.1:19870062-19881609 GCA_030068235.1 Notoglanidium macrostoma | reverse complement strand
ACCACTGGTAATGTTCACCACAAATTGGGCGTCCCTATTAAATTAGTGTGTTTTTATATGAAATATCGAAGGTACTCGAGTTCTAGAGCAGCCAAGGTGCTGCCGTCTATGGAAGGGTTGGTGTGTGATGGTCAGGGGTTCACAAACTTTTGGCTTTTTAGAGTGAGAATGGTCCACCACCCAAATAATATCTGGTCAGTGGTGGTCCATTGGGTCGTCCATTTGGATTAGATGAATGAGGTAGAAGGGTGACGAAAAATGGGACAACAAATGGACAACAGTCAGTAATTGTACACCTACAGTGTGACTGTGACTGCTGCTGGCTACAGCTAGGTGTGTGTAAATATCGTTATTAAGTCCTGCGACGGACTGGAATCCCATCCCTCAGACCTAGTGTTCCTGGCATGTGGAAGAACCTGGATGAAACTTTCCCACCAGCTTGTGCATGGATTTCCACTTGCCTAACGAAATGTAAATACGTCTTAAACAGGAACAAGATTCAGAGTTCCTGCCTCATCATAAATCATCTCAAACTGATCTTTGTGTTGTGACACATTTTGGGCATGACTAAGAATCCTGAACAAGAGAAAGTGAGAGCGTGGATTCCAGATGCCACGGAGATAAGAGAAACCAATTTGCAAACCTGCTTATTTACTCGGCCTTGTTGCCGTCAGCTCAGATGTGACGAGCACGCAACGCTTCGATTGAGTACTGACAAGAGGGACATAAAATAAACAAGCCACACTGGCAGATATCAAAAGGAGGCCTGTAGGTGGGCCGGAGAACCAGAGATAACAAATTACACGCCTGCCCAACATGGTCACAAATGATCTCCACCAGGGCCAGTCAGGCTAAATGAACTGAAACCAAGCACTATGTTGCAAGCGAGTGCCGAGCGCGAACAGGAGATCGAACGATTGCAGAGGAGAGCTCTTTGCGAGTGCGTATTAGATTACTTTGTGTTCCTGGTGATAAAGATCAGTCAGGAAAGGCTTTAAGAGGGGCCGTGTTTTCCGCAAGCCTGTGCCTGCTCTCCAAAAGCCCGAGAGCAACCCCTATTCAAATGTATTATTGTATTTAAAGAGAGCATTAAAGGCACAATAAGTACGATTTAGATAAAACCGACAGGAACATGGTGACTAAAGGTTTGCGAGATAAAGAAATGATTCTCTTACTCAGACCACACCAGAGGCGTATCTACAATTACACACTGACGTCTTTAATGTTACTGTTTCAAGGGAATTTATCCACATTATCCATAAAGAGAAAAAGAGAGTTAGAGAGCGAGGCAGACAGAGAGAGAGAGATAGAATAATAAAACACGATTACCCATAAAACATTCACTTTTGTTTGGTTATTTGCAAGCGCTCGTTCTGCTTTCGGTTAAAGATCTGAAGTCGCTTACTCGGTTACATAACCCAAATCTGTATCGCACATGGAAGCTCTGTTTAGGTT
Source organism: Notoglanidium macrostoma (assembly GCA_030068235.1). Lineage (NCBI taxonomy): Eukaryota > Metazoa > Chordata > Actinopteri > Siluriformes > Auchenoglanididae > Notoglanidium > Notoglanidium macrostoma. The sequence goes on along the minus strand of JAQQZR010000015.1, from coordinate 19,880,154 downwards.
GACATTGCTGATCTGGAACATTCAGTTAGTAAATGTAGCAGAAATGCACTTGCAGAGTCCAAACACACACTCAGCAGTGCGCTTCGCTGTTCAGGAAAGGACGAAAGATTGTTCTTAGGGACTGCAGGGGATTTTTTTCTTTAATTTTTTTTTTTTTTTTTATACACATGCCCACGACACAAGGTGCGGAGACGAGACAAACACACACAAAGGTATACACAGACTAACCCAGGCAGTTATGGCCGTCGTGTGCGAGGCGGAAGCCGTCGTAGCATGTGCACCGGTAGTTCCCCGGGATGTTGATGCACTCGTGGACGCATCCTCCGTTATAATCGCTTGCGCACTCGTCAATGTCTGCAGTGGGACACAAAAACAGAGACAGAGAGACAAGAAGGAACAGGCATGATTAGCATAAATATGAAAAATATCTTTATCCTTTTATATCAATTAATAAGCCCGCTGTCCAGTACCACCCAAAAGAGAACAGTGTGGTTCGTCTCGGGGTTTCTTCCCCGAACCGTCTCCGGGTGTTCTCCCTCGCCTCTGACGCGTCTGGCTTTTTCTTCAACAATTTCTGCAACACGGCTTTGCGACGGTGTCCATCAACTTGACAAGTCTGAGTCACTTTTATCTAAATAGGATGCAGGTGCTGCAGGGTGGCTTTATTTCCTTTCCTGTGCGATGCAACCAAAGCATGCGCATAACTTAAACCGGAAGCAGCAACAGAAAACACTTCAACGGGAGAACTTAAAGATGAGAAAACACCGAGTATTGAGAGTAAACACTAACAAGACTCCGATATATATATATATATATATATATATATATACACAGCCGGCAACAGAAGAAGGAAACATGAGATTCTGCGAGGGTTTTTTTTTTATGAAATGCGAAGCAACCTTTGTAGTCGTTTTCACCAGTGTCCTGCACTGACCTGAATCAAACCGTTAGAACATGAAGAGGGTGGTTGCTGATTTGAATAACAGAGGACATTCCTGGTTAATGACTGGGCTGTGAACTGAATTCTAGGTTGTTGTTTTTTTTTTTTTTTTTTAAACACTGCTTTTCTTTCTTTTCAGAAGATTGAAGACCCCTGCTGTAAGACATGGGATGTCATTCACGACGCCTTTCCATTTAGCAGTGTCGGATCTGGACATGGCCTTTCTGTCACTGTGCCTGTGGTAAAGGCAAGGCAGCACCCAGTCTGGCTGTTTGTAGCCCACACCAGCGTCTCACCATTCTCAAGTGTAGAACAGTTCCCGTCAAAGCGAGGTAGACTTCAGACGCGCCGATATGGAGAAACCCGACAGTTGAACTAACACAGGAGGTCTTTAAGGGTTCTGCTCCAGTAGGTTGAAAACATCTCTTCTCTACAGGGTCAAGAACGTGCAGGTCAGCCTCTCTCGTTTGCCGCCCAATTGAGCACTAATTACCCAGACTCCCCTGGTGCCCTTTGACGAGTTTGCCTGTGAAGGAGGAGTGTCTAACTCATGTTTACAGTTCCTGGGCAAATCCTTTCTTCTTCTTCTTGGTCTTTTCGCCTCCGCTGATAAGACGAAGACCCCTAAAACCTCAGCCTAGGTTCGTAACAACCGCAACAGTTTAGAGATCATGACTTACGTCCTAAAATGGAACTGATCATCGAGATGATTAAGTGCGGCCAGGAAACCGCCCCGGATGCAAACATTTCTGGAAAACCAGCATTGTCCACTCACTTAAAAGGCATTTTGTTGAGTCATTCTGAAACTCGGGTCAGACCATAAATCAAAAGATAACGTTGGCGCTCTAACGCCGGGTCAGAGCGTCCGAGGGTTTCAGTCGTTACAATCACACTGTTTACATGGCATGACTCAGAAACAGCTGTTGAAATTTATTGCTTTTCATCCAAGAAAACTGCTTTTAATGAAAGCTGCTTCATTTACGCTACTTTTTGGTATTTGCTTTCGCCCTTTTCTTGTAGGAGTTCAGCGAAGGTTCTGGAAGGATTAGAATTCACCGATATTTCTTCCTCGGAGAGCTAAAATGCAGTTCAAAACGGCAGATATAGCACATCCAAGCTTAAGGCATTCAGACACTGATCCTGCAGTCAATCCAACGCACAAACAGTTCCGAGCTGGCCGGCCCTTCCAGGTTTCGCCTGGGGCGTTTGTAGCCAGAGAGGGTTATTTGGACAGCCGAGGCAGCCAGACAAACACAGCGGCCTCTTACACCGCACGCGCCCGCCCTCGCCTTTCCTCAAACCTCGGCGGACGTCCACTCACAACTGGCAGTCTGCCTGCAAAGTTTTACTCAACATCCAAGCCTTTTTCTGCTTTTATGACTTAGTTCATGTCCTCATTTATACTGCTTATTACATTCATGGCAGACAGCCACAGGCAACCGAAGGCCAAGGAGGACAAGAACAGGAGTGAATGTTGCGGGAATGTTGATGGGACAAGGTGAAAATTGTCTGAGCGATAAAAGGAGCGATGGACGAGCATCCTGAAGCGCTTCAGATCCGGAGAGGAAAACAGCCTGTGGGTCTCGACGTCCCCCTGCTGAGGATCACATCGCCGCCTGTTTGGCAGCAATGAATAATCACTAAACATGTGTAAGAAATTTCCTGCTCTATCACATGAGCAGTGGAGAGATCTAAATAAAATCGTTTCTTAAGTGTTCACTTGATCCCGCGACTCTGTTCCCCAATGTGAGTCGGAAAGTGCAGCCAAGGAACTGAAGGAGTGAAATGTTACTGAACGCACACACACACACACACAGAGCGTAGTTAAAGGTAATGAATGCGCTAACAAATCATACAAACTTCTTAGTGGGCTAAAGAAAGCTTTACAGGTCTGCTTCACAGCAGGTTCCGAAAGTCTGTGTCCACTGCCAAGAACTCGAAGGCAAATCTGCATTTCTCAAACAATATTAAATCAACGCAAGCATCGCAGAATCTCCGACTCTCGGGTGAATTCTGATTGGTCAGGAGACGATTGATCAGCTAAAAGACATGCTTTTGTCAGTCGTACCTTCACAGTGCTTTCCGTCTCCTTTATAGCCGGACTTGCAGATGCATCTGTACGATCTGAACGTGTTCTGGCAGATAGCGTCAATGCTGCAGTTGTCCGTGGTCTCCACACACTCGTCCACATCTGGAGACAGAGCACACATGACATATGGAATTAGACGACATTGGGTAGAAAGGAAGAAATTGCTATACAGTTTTAATTGATCGATGATACCTGGGTGTGGTAGGTTCTAGAAGTTTGCACAAATGTCTTAGTCTTTTGAAATTGTCGCGTCATGAGCAATCCTGACATGTGACTGCGAATGTCGTTGCTTTTGGTGGGGCGTGGCCTCGTGTTTTGTTCTGATGTGAAGCAGTAGGAGCCGGCTAGCTAAAGGACAATTAAATAATACATTAATCTGGGTTAAATTTGGTTGTTTGACTTACAGGTTATGTATGGACTTCTGTACAAGCTTTGTACTGAACACTCAGCAGTGATCCCTGCTACTTCCTTCCGAGCTTTATTTTTTTTCCGTCAAGTCTTTATACACACGTATTCCGCCACCATAAAAATACAGTCCAAGATCAAACCATGGTTATGAATTTTCCCATCAGCCAATGAGAACTAATTGCAAGTCGGAAGTCAACCTCTGAACTGAAGAAATGTCGGACCAACATTGGTCGTCGTGTCTAATTTGCATAGAGCTGAGAAACGATCACTGCGATTATCGCTCGGTGCTGTTGCTGAACTCGGAATGCTTTGCCACTTGTCAGGGTTTCGATATCACGAATGACAAAATCACTGATGGATGTGCAGATCGGCAAACAGATATTTTTCACGCTTTGTATCGCTTCAACGAGCGCGTAAGAAAAGGCCTTTCATACTTAACGTGCATGAACCTTCAAAGTGCATGGCAAGAACTATTTTCTCCCTGAGTAACAACCAATGCTGTATCTTCCCTCTTTATCATTTCCTGTTAAGACCTACCCTCTCGTCTCTTTATCTTCCCGTGAAGGCTAGTTCCCGTCACAGAAGAGCGACTGAGTAAACTCAACAGTATTCCCGCTACCTCCAGCTGCACCGTTTAAAACCAGCACACCAAGCCCAAGCCAATATCAGCCTCAGATCTCTTCAGGCCTGGATGCGCTAAGCTGACTGCCCTGTCGTGATGATCTGGCATTGATTTGGGGGTTAAAAGGAAAATCCGACTGCAGCTTCGTACCTGAAAGCATGCGCAAAGACGCAGCCGAGTGATGAACCGGTTAGCAGGAGAATCGCGTCTCAACAAAAAAAAAAAAACAATTTTGCTGTTAGCTACAATAGAAACAGGCGCCGCTCTAATCTGGCAGGCTAATCGGAATGGAATGCAGATTGCAAATTACTGCTCTTTTTTGGTATGGCGTTTGCTGCGTCGCGTTAAGAGCTTCTTTGCCAGTTCGGGCGCATACAGACAGGGGAACAGAAGAAAGTGGTTAATCTGAGTAATTACTGCTGAGTGTTTATCGTTACAGGAGTTGCCGGTCACTTGTAATAGTGCCCGGTCTTTTTTTTTGGTACTAAAACTCTCTTTAGTATCTCTTCACAGGAGCATCAGACGAAAGGAAAAGTGGAACTGACCTGGAATGGATATTTATTTTGGTCTAATTTAATACTTTGAGCTAATTCGAGTCATAAATAAGCCAATACTGGTGCACCAAAGACTAAACTTTCCATCCATAAAACATAACCGAGGCCCTTTTCTGGGCTTATCCGCCGCCTGGAGATGGAAAAGGTTCAGTGGCGCACACAGCTTTATCGTTTAACCAAGGCTCAGCAGGGAACTTGCTTCAAGATAATGAGAGAGCCTGGCTTAACCTAGCTTAGCGCTTGCATTGACAACCAACCACATTACAGTTGATCTTAATAATCCATACAGATCTGAACGGATCGGTCTCTCTCAGTAAACGGGCTTTTTTTCACACCACTACAAAGATGAGTATCTGGACAAGAGTCATGTAGGGTAAAATGTAGTGGCTCTGAGGCTAGTAGACTTATATATATATATATATATATTACACAAATGTAAAGTGCATTTAATGAAAAACTGTTTACATTACAGGGCTTTTAGAGCTGCTGTACTGGATCTACGAGGCGCTCGAGCGCGGCAGATGTGTCGGAGAAAGACTTCAATCGAAGAGTAATGCATCATCACTCGGTAGTGCGGTGATGCATAGCAGAGGAACAAAAATCTCTGGCTTACAGCAAGCTAACTCGCACATTTGCATAAAATGTAGCCTACACTTTGTTTCTAGCTGGTTTCTCACAGCTATTTACCTAAACATCCTGGAATTTCCATCAGTGAACCGTATTAAAAGACACAAATACTTCGGTTCTACCTTCTACCTAGCGTTATCGCTTAAACATGGCTAATCACGGCTCATTCAAGAGGTGAAAGAGCACCAAAGAACACCGCGACTAATATCTGGAAGCTCTGAAGATCCGTTTCATATCTTTCGTTTACATCGAAACCCACACGACCAGCAGGAGATGCCCAATGAATCGACTTCTGCAGTAACACTGAAGAAAGATGTACAATAGTGAAAGGAAAAAGAAGAAATAATTGAAGCACAACATCAGGTTAATGAGTGCTAATTTGCTCAACCTTGGCCAAGGGCAGAAATTCTGCTCCGAGATGACCAAACAAAACAAACAAACGGATGACTACGTGCTCAAATCGTACCCCGGACAGGCATCCAGCTGAATCATCGTCTGTTCTTCAAACTGCAGAAAGCACTTACTGACCGAAAACTGAATCTGAAGACAAATAATTACTGGTAAAAGAAAGTGATTCCTGTCAAGCATCCAAAGCAAAAGGCCAAAAAATGTGCTGGTTCAAAACACAAATGCTTTTTTCACAGAGCAAATAAACATGTCAGCGTTAATCTGTCCGAAAGTGGGCTTTTAAGAACATTCCTCTGACATTTAAAAAGCAGAAGAAGAAGAAGAAGAAAAAAAAAAAATGCTTGGGCTAAGTAACACATGCCTAGAAATTGACTCATGCTGCTTCTTTTTTTTCGCCCTCTCCTTCCTTCGCACTCCATAAACAGCACACGTTACTCGTTCACAAGATCAATATCGCAGCCAATCTGAAGACTGAAGTATGAAGTATAATACTGCACATGCAGAGGTCAAATTAGCTACATGCATCAGGGGAAATGGCCATTTGTTTGCTTTCCAGGACTTCAGATAGATCACTAACGCTCACGTTTAGTCACGTGATTGCTCCAAATGACAAGCTCAAGGTCAAAACTTCACCCCGACACATAGAGTTGAGAGAAGCTCCACACCTCCATCATCCAGCCGTCCTGCTACACAAAGCTGCTCTTCTTAATCAGAAAACTTGGAACTGGGAGCACAGAGGAACACGTCCTGCAGCAACCCAGCCTTCTGACTACACGGACATTAACCCTTTAATGGCCAAGAAGATAAAGCGCTTACAAATCATTAGAATTACTTTCTTCTTTTCTGCCAAATGCAATTTTTTATTTACATTTCTTTCTTTTTTCTTCCTTTCTTTCACTTTGTCTTGAGCGCTCTCTATCCCCACTCTTCCCCCATGCTTTTCTTTCTTCATCCACAAACTTCCTGCTCTTCATCCCCCTCAACTTCCTGCTCATCATTCTTTTTTCCACTCAACTTCCTGCTCATATTTCCCCCCTACACTTCCTGCTCATCTTTCTTTTTTCCCCATTCAACTTCCTGCTCTTCTCCCCCCCCCCAACTTCCTGCTCATCTTCCCCCATTCAACTTCCTGTTCATTTTCAGCCCCTCAACTTCCTGCTCATCTTTCTTTTTTCCCCATTCAACTTCCTACTCATCTTTCTTTTTTCCACTCAATTTCCTGCTCTTCTTTCCCCACTCAACTTCCTGCTCTTCTACCCCCCTCAATTTCCTGCTCTTCTTTCCCCACTCAACTTCCTGCTCTTCTACCCCCCTCAATTTCCTGCTCTTCTTTCCCCACTCAACTTCCTGATCATATTTCCCCACTCAACTTCCTGATCATATTTCCCCCCTCCACTTCCTGCTCATATTTCCCCCCTCCACTTCCTGCTCATATTTCCCCCCTCCACTTCCTGCTCAGCTTTCTTTTTTCCCCATTCAACTTCCTGCTCATCTGTCTTTTTTTCCACTCAACTTCCTGCTCTTCTCCCCCCCTCAATTTCCTGCTCTTCTTTCCCCCCTTCAACTTCCTGTTCATTTTCAGCCCCTCAACCTCCTGCTCATCATTCTTTTTTTCCCCAGTCTACTTCCTTATCTTTGTTTCCCCCCACTAACTTCCTTCCTTTCCAAAATATGATTTTTCTTTAAATTTGTACAACTCGTCTCCCCCAGAATTACACCGCCGGTTTAGGGTACGCATACTTTTTTTTTTAATGTCAGTTGTTTACTGCTTGTCAAAAATGTATTATCTGCTTTAAAACATCAAAAAAAAAAAAAAAAAAAAAGTTCTCTCCTCTCCCCCTCCAAAACTTCCTGCTCTTCTTCCTTTTTCTCTCTTTGTTTCTTTCTTCCTTATCCCCAAACTTCCTGTTCCTTTTTTCTGTTTTCCAATCCCTTTGTAAATTAAAGCTGAAACCAGAGATTTGCCCCTCACCAATGTTTCGCCATGTATTAAACAGCCTGAAAGGGAACGGTTTGTGTGGAAACACTGATGTGAACTCTTTCTGAAGGCCTCACTGGCGGTGAACGTTAAGGAAGCAGGTCCTTCTGAGCATCAGCTCTGTTCGAGCGAGGGGTGGAATTAAAAGCACAGCTCTATCTTATGACTTCATTTGTATAAATTCCAGCGGAATTGCCGTCACGTCTATGAATTTTGAGTCGGCTCGTGTTGTTTAAAGCAAGATCGCTGAACCCAGCTGCTAAATGAGCCAATAAGCTAAATAACATTACAGCTAGCAGCTTCTGTTTCTCTGAGACCAGCACAAGACCTTTGAATGCTCTGCTTATAACACACACTAATCACCATCTACAACACAGCTTCAGCTTTACAACACCAGCTTCTCTTTTCTCTCTCTCTCTTCTCCTCGGTCTCCTAAAGACTTTCCCGTGTCAGGAAACTTACTGACCGTTACAGAGTGCCGATAAACAGAAAACGTCCCAATACTATCGATCATATGCTTTTCTGTTTTCTATTTAATGTCACAGATTACATGGAGCGTCCGCCATACAAGTACAGGATGTACTACAGAAGTTACCATAGAAACGATAACCTATTGGAACGAGTGCATTAATATAACCCCGTGAGCTGCACTACGGTCAGAGCTGCCGTTATGGAAAATTTATCTTCTGACCAATCAGAGTCAAGAAGAAAATGGATGCATTGACAATATCCTTTAACATGAAGCAACACACTGTCAAGCCAAAATGCACTTTTTCATACGCATGCGGTTATTACGAAACCATCTCTAGGAAATTATTGTAAACGAGAGGCTACAGTGTTACAAACGATTATCTATGGAGTTGAACTTAATTAAATCCTGACATTGACACTCCGATTAACTACTTAACCAGGAAGGATGTGGTTTCTATTCGATTTCTATTCCATCATTTGTTAAGAACATAAAGTTACAACTGTCAAATCAGACATCTAATCAGGAAACGTTCCGAGCGGTGTGTTAAAATGACTAGCTTGCAGCCGGTAATTACATGTTTAACGATGACATTAGTGGAAACTTGTAATTACCGTAATCTGAGCACAATGTGACCGCGCTGTTACCGCCAGGAGCGTCGGATCAGTCCGTGTATAGATCCATTATCAAGCGAGGAGCGCTCACGTGTACCGGGTTCACTGAACAGAACCTCAGTCAGACATTTAAAAAGGTGTCCGACGTCAAGGCGCTTTTTAAAATTCATTCTGAAAACCAGCCTGTATCATGATATCCAAGTGATGTATGTATGCAAAAAAAAAAAACAACAAAATTTGAATTTAAACATAACTTTTAAAGAAAAGAGAAAAAATAAATAAATTCTAATGGTTACATTTTTAGTTCAAACTTTGCAGATGGAAAGACAGTTCAGGGGAGAACCGTGACATGAAAAATAGGTTGTTTTGAAACACACGAGTGTGGGCGGGGCTAACCATTGTACCGCAGCCAGCCAGCAGGGGCGCTGGACTTGTGTCGTCTTCACTTTTTTCAAGATATGCTGTCATTTATTTTTTTTAAAACAGTTGATGGGCCAGAGTAGATTGAATAAATTGACCAAAAAAAATGGAGTAAAAACGATAAGACTTCGGAGACTTTACTTCACTCATCTCAACGCCATAATCTCTAGAAACTGTTGTTCTAAACGATTTCTGCTTTCAGTCAGACTTAGAGCGCTGATGTTCGTTTCTTTGGTCTTGTTCTGGACCTACAATAGAACCGTAGCTCGGTACGGGCGTACAGAATAGTTTGAAAAATAAATTCGGAAATGTTCGTATACTTGAATCAAATGACAAAGTTATGTTACAGAACTTTATGATATAAACATAATGAACGATTTTGTAAAACAGCAATATCATTCGCTTTTGGCTCGAGAGGCGGGGCTTAGGTATTAAAATGATACCCAAAAAAAAAGAAAGGGAAACCATCAACTCTAGTTCCAGTGACTTCCTGTCTTCCATAAACATGTACAGGTCGTCACACTTCATGGAGAACTGGATGTGGTTGAAGAAAAGATTTACAGAGAAAGATTTTAGGTGAAATGGACTAGCTACGTATATTAGTTTGCTGGCTCCAGTGCAAAACTACGCAGGTGGAACCTTGTTACTCTTACTGTTTTCCCAGAGCTGCTCCTTCAAGCGACGATACACGAGCCACTTCATTAATACAGAACATGAACCTTTTGATCTACATCACTCTTATATAAGAGTTTTAACTCAAGGTCCTTGATTAGTAAGTCATAGTGTGTGTGTGTGTGTGTGTGTGTGTGTGTGTGAGGAGGTGTGGGTTGTTGATGAGGTGCCAGGGTGCTTTTCCTGCCCTCCGCATTGCCCCACTCGGGTATATTTAGGCGCCGACTACGTTAAAAAGGTGTGCAGTTCAAACACAGGGCAGTGTTTACTCAGAGTGCAGAGACCCTCAGT
>JAQQZR010000015.1:19848503-19869962 GCA_030068235.1 Notoglanidium macrostoma | reverse complement strand
CTTCAGCTTCCAACACACAGCACGTCAGTGTTCACACACACACACACACACACACACACACACACACACACACACACCTCTTCCTCCTTTAGCTCAGATACCAAAAATAGTGCACTTCAGAAAGTGAGATGGAGACAGAGAGTAAAAAAAGAGCGAGAGAAATAAGACATACAGAAAGAAGAGAAATGAGATAGTGAGAGAAAGAATGAGAGAGAGAGAGACAGGAAAAATAGAGGGTGTGTGAGAAAGTGTGACAGAAGACGCGAGAGGGGGACGGACACGGAGAGAAACAGAAAAAGTAAGGGAAAGACAGGCGGAGAGAGAGAGAGAGAGAGAGAGAGGGTGCGAGAAAGACTGACAGAAAGACAGGAGGCGAGAGGGAGACAGGGGTAGAAACACAAAGGGAGAGAAGAACAAGAGGGATGAGAGAGAGAGAGAGAGAGAGAGAGAGAGAGAGAGAGAGAGAGAGAGAGAGTGTGTGTGCGTGTAAGTGTGAACACTGACAGCTCGTCACACCAGGTTATTAGGCGACGTGCAGGCTGGCTGGCTGAAAGAGTGTCGATGAAACACAGATGTCAACATAGGAGCAGAATTTAGCCTCCAGCCGCCTCCCCCTCCTGCCCCCATCACCACTCCCCCTGCCCCCATCACCCCCGTCAGCTCTTTTCCTGAAGCTAATAAAGGAGTGCACTGTGCATGGACGGAGCAGCTCGTAAAAGTAATACGGTCAGCTCACACATGTCCTCTCGCACACTCGCTGCACACACTCGCACTCCGAACTCAATCCTGCCCCCTAATAACCAGGAACGTTCAGGAACTCCGTGCTCTCCCAGACGGAGACGCTCAGGGTGATGATGCGTACAACTTACAGGGCACACCGAAAACATCAGGGAGATATTACACATCTGGACCAGCTCTCTGTTCTAGTGTTCTTCACGGTTCTTGATTGAACCTTTTTCCCCTCAAGAGTGACATTGCGATTTAAAATGAAAACAGAAGCGTGATTGCAGGAGTAACACAGAACACGGACACTCGGCGCACACGCTTCAAATCAAATGAAAATGAACTCATTCAAACTACTGCCCATACTTTTTCACTTTGTTCTCCTGTCACCACTTAGAGGACAATAAATAGATATTAATGAATAATAATAAATAAATAAATAAATAAATAAATAAATGCTGAGGACAATACATGAAGGAACTGCATAATATAAAAACTTGCAAATTGTTTTTTTTTTTTTTTTTAATATGGTGGGGGCGGGGCAAGTGGGGTGAGTATTAAAGCCACTCCTAAGTGAGGGAGAGACAGCACAGAAAAAAAATTGTATAATTAAAAACAATTAAAAATATATATATATATATTAAGAATGGGGAAAGAAAAGAAAGGAAATAAAAATAATCATGCACACATGCCGGTCAACAAAAATGAAAAAAAACGTAAATAAGTAAATTTAACTGGGGAACCACAAAAGAAAAAAAGAACCCTGAATATGTCGGAACACCGACACCTCTGACTGTTACGCTGACACTGGAGACTCCTTCCACACACTTTACATAAACATCTCCTTACGGAAAACTTCATATCAACAATTACGCATTTTTAATCAGATTACGTGAAGCGTTCGCTGTACAACTCCCAGTAACTATAGAAACCATATTATTAAGGTCATTACGAACACAACGCCTGTGAAGTGCGGCTGCGCTACTGCCGTTACAGGAAACTAATCCACGTCTTGAGAAATGTACTGCAAGATTGATTTAAGCTGTGATTAGCCGTTACTGAAGTGACGGTACTGGATTGAGCAGGGAATGGCTACAGAACGTGTGTCGAAAGAAACCGGAGGGCAGAGCAAACTTTTATAGGCCTCCTGATTGAGCTTAATGACACGAAGGGAAAGCCACAGAGGCTCTGAAGGAAAGAGGCAGTCTGCTGCGAAACCCAGAGAGGGTGTTGAAATGGAAGCGTTCTGCTAACAGATGAATCACCGGACCGCTCTCTCTCTGTGTGCGCGCGCGTGCGGTGTGTGCGTGCGTGCGGAGAGATGGCAGAACATCAACACAAGGACCTCTCTCTTTTCACCACCTTACAAAACCGCTCACAGCAGCAACAGATCCAGATGAAGCTCTTAACCTCCAACACGGGAGAGAAAGCACCACTAAAGCGTCTGCCTTATAAAGCAGACCATAAGGATGGGTTTCCTTACATCTCATGCCGCGCGTGTTGTTCAGTCTTAATAAAGGCTGGAGATTAAATGCACACCAACTAGGCTTGTGTGAGGTTGATTTTTTTTTCACCGATTGCTATTTTCCATTTTATAATAATCACAATGAGCCATTTAAATGTCCATAAGGAAGGTGATTATTTCACCATTTCACCTTAAAGGAGAGAACGGGAGTGTGTGAGAACATTGCGCAATCCGACCCTGTGGCTGGTAACGACCTATATCCGGCGACTGGGTCACACGGCAACATCAAAACTCTGACGAATCCCAAAAGACATAATCAATACGTCTTCTGACACCCGAGTAAGTCATTACATTTAAAAACGGAGCTTTGTTTTGGACCGCAGCCCTGCTAAATTCTTGATTCTGATTAGATTTACATTATTGCGTCTTCATTTCTATAGTAACCCAGCTACATAATCAACAATTAAAAACGTGCTCAACAGAGGAAAAGGTGTGTAATCGCCGGCATCGAGACGTTTTCTGTAAGGAAATGTTTATTTCACTTGTCCAGACAAAAACGCGTCAGGAGAGTAAAAAGCTCTGCTGTTGATCACTTCCCTATAACTGCATGTTCGTACGTTGTATTCCTTTCTTAACATCCAAGCGGACGTGATGGTTGTTTCCAGACGTCTGGTATAGCTACGTATATACGTTAGTGTTTAACAAAATAACGGGAACAAGATCGTCAAATTAAATTCTCACAACTCAAGGAACGTACTGCATATACCGAGAGCAACAACGGGAAAAGTCGACCAAAACTTTCTTTATCAAGTGAACGAAGAACGAGGATGCTTTTGAAACTACTCAAGATGCCATTTGTTTCTAGCGGTATCCAAACATACCTCACATAAAGAGCTGCTAAAATCAACGGCAAACTTAAGAAAGAAAAGAAAAGAAAAGTCAGACGGTAGGTTCCTTGATGTGGGGTTTAATACAAGCTCAGGCAAAGGAAGGTCTTTAATGAAAACTAGGATTCCTTTCGACAACCTCCAAGTGCATGAAGGCTGATATCCTCGGGAAAAAAAAAAAAAACCCTCCGATTGTTGTCTGCGTTCCCCCAGGCATTTCCAGCAGACAACGGTTCTGGAAATACTGCCAAAGCCCTGACTTGAAAAACACCCGTGTGTGAGAAAGAAAAAAAAACCCCAAAAAAGCTTCAGAGGATTTAATGGGAAACGATGCGTCAAGTTCAAGACATGAGACTGCTGCATTAGCATGAACAACAGGACATGAATCATCTCATGTAAGACTTTGAGAGGATTACCAGAAGCATTCTAACCAAGGAAGCCCCACTCATCACAACGCGGAGTTGGAATGGAACCAGAGTGCCATTGGAGGTCTTTAACAGAACCAGGCAGGAGAGATGACAGGAAAATACGCAAACACGTCTCTCTGTCTGTCGCCATAAGCTACCCTGAAATCCACAAACAATAGAGCTTCGGAATATCAGACGGCTTCAGAGCTCCGAGGAACGCCGGAGACGCCCGTGTTTACTTTTCTAATTGAGTAATTGGTCATAGCGCTGATCAAAGTTGAATCAAAATGGTTCAGGTTTCAAAGCCGGAAGGTTTTACTGCTGAGACACGAACAGATTCCAAACGCACCGGGCCGAGGCCGCGCGACGAGAGAACGGGCGCCGGGGTTCTTTTGTGCGACTGCAAGAAAAGGGTCGTTTTTAAAATGCTTTTGTTGACTGAAACTTTGTCAGATAAAGATGTTAAATTAAAATCCAACATAATGGAAATTTATCATCACTGATGAAAGAAGCAGCTCTTTTTAACCAATAGCTTGGTTACATTATCACTATTCAATATCACATAATATACATTAATATTTTGTACTATTAGTATTTGTGATGTCTATATTACTAGTTTGTTTTGCTCCACCTGTAACATTAGTACCACTAGTTTTTGCAACGGTAGTACGTTTTGTTTCATTAGTACTAGTTTTGCACCTTTAGTATCTTTTTTAACATTATTTGTACCATTAGCATTTATTTATATAGTACTAGGTTGCAATATCGGTACTAGTTTGTGCCATTAGTAACTTCTGCACCAGTAGTATTAGTTTATTTTATTTGCATCTTTGTAATCCTAGTACTAGCTCGTGCCATATTCTATACAATGTGTACCAATTTTTACCAACAGTTGTAGTGTGCACCATCAGTACTACTAGTTTGCGTCACTGAGTATCTTTCATACTATTACGTTTGATATCATACTAGTACTAGTTTGTTACATTAGTATCTTGTGCTCCAGTAGTACTAGATACTTCTATTAGAATCCTTTGTCCTATTAGTATTAATCTGTAGCATTAGTACCACTAGCTTGTAACATTAGTACGTTCTGTGGCTTTAGTACTACTTTTGTACCTTTAGTACTAGCTAATTTGTATCATTAATAATAGTTTGGCATTAGTACTAGTTTGTGCTATTAGTATCTTTTGCATCAATAGTATGTACTTGTTTCTTCTAATAGTATGTTTTGCACCACTAGCACTAGTCTGTGCCATTAAGTACCTTTTGTTCCAGTTGTACTAGCTGGCGCCATTAGTACTAGTTTATGGCATTTTTTGCCATTAGAATCTTTTGTTCTACTAGTTTGTACCATTACTCTTCTCTGAACACTAGACGGTCTTCTTACTGTAAAAAAAAAAAGAAAAAAAAAAAGCTGGCTTGGCTGTATTTCCTTAACCCTTTGCACCATTATCATAAATAAATGATATTATAAACAAATGCAATCACGTAAAGCGAGGTCGCTCGGTGTAGCACTGAGGCATGTGGTAAGAAAACACAACAATGCTAAATCCCTGGCCAAGATTGACCTTTCAAATGGCGAGAAAGGCTTTCCGTCTTAAACGAAAGCCGCCCGACTCTTTCAGCAGAGTTTGATGCCGCGCCTTTTACGACCCGGTCGGGGGAACCGAGGCTAACGGGCGCTCGCTCCCTCTCCTCTCCGCAGGTGCCAATTAGCCTCCTGCTCTGCTGCTTTCTGCTAGTTACTAAAGCGACTTTAAGAGGGGCCAACATGGCAATTACAGCAAGAGTGTTAGCCTGATATTTTTAGGCGTTTCCTGTAGGACCAAACCATAAAATGACTGGGTCTGTATGATCAAGGCTGCTAGCTGTACAGAAGCAGGGTTCAAATGACACACACTGCACTATATTATATGCTAAAAATTAGCATTTCAGAAATAGCTGGCTCCATTCCGGATGTTTTATAGCAAACAGGTAGATTCAGTAGTCGAACATGAAAGATGCGATATATAACGGTGGCTGCAGAAACCACACCGTTACGAAAGAGACCTTTATAGGCTGTATTGGCTTTAGAGGAGTTCCTCACCACTAAACACTAACACTGCTAATAGTGAATGAACAAGAGGTCAGCTAGCATTACATAAACGCTAAGAAATTGCCTGCTAGCCTTAGTGGAAGGGGAAGGAAAAATACATATTCAGGACATATTTGGGGTCATGGTGTTCCAGAGTCCGTAGTCATTTCAAACTGCTGTGTGACATCAGGCCTATCGTGAAAAGGTTAGTGGGTCAGGCTAAGATTCACACAGCGGCTCTGCTTTCGACATCGCTCCTCTAAACGTCATCACGGCCGTGTCATCATCCCCGCCAGCACCGTTCGGTTCTCCTGCAGTAGAGAGGGTTTTCTGCTCTTTACCAAGCAGATTAAAGCACTTCCTTTCATTCATGTACTACAGCGCCTCGGAATGTAAACACTCGCAGTCTGTAAACACACACATTGAACCACGTAGCAACACACGTCCATCCTCGATGGCCTGCGAAGTCATGTGATGTTTCTCTGCAACCCGTAAACTCAGTCCTATAAAGTCATGCCATGAAGATGTCAGATTAAAGAAAAGAATGAAAATCAGCCCTTACAGAAAGGTGACCCGAGCTTTTTATGGGATCATAATCTTCATACGATTCATTGCGATTTCCCACATGACTCGTTTATCAGGTGACTTTTGTAAATACACATTTCCACGGCTCATTTAATTTCAAGCGATTCTTTTCTGTACGATTCATTGATCATTTTCAACCCGATTCTTTTTTCATGCTTCTTTTGAACCGTGACTTGTTTTCACGCGATTCATCTATTTTTAAATGTAATTTGTTACTTGACTCATTTATTCTCACTTGATCTTTCCAAACGATTCATTTATTTCACATATGATTCAATTATGTGCAATTTATCCATATGATTCATATTTTCACATGCGAATTTTCTACATGATTCATTTATTTTCCACATGATTCTTTACACACACACACATATATATATATATATATTCCAAATGATTCATTATTCAAGTGTAATTTGTATACGAGTCATTTTTCATATGCAAGTTTTGTACATGATTCATTTAGTTTCCAAATGATTCTTAATGAATACTTATGATCACGTGAAACGTATGCGATTTTTCTATCAATGTTATGCAGATGGGTTGACAAAGGTGCTTTCCGATCATATAGAAATCATGTTGTTTTAATAATAATGTGATTAGCATGCTAATCAGATGCTGATCTAGACCCGAGGTGGGCATGACAACAGTGCCCACTTTGGTGCGATCTGATTGGATTTGGGCTCGTTTCCCTCTAGATAGGAAAAGCATCAGAACACCCACCACGTTCCTCTGAGACTTAATGAGAAGCGAGTGAGTCAGATGCTAAGCCTGGAAAGCAAGGGATGCTCATGACTTCTAATATGTGGTCTACCGAGAAAAAGCTCTCAGCACTCAGTTGCCTGCAGAAATGCTGCTTTATTTGGCTCAGTGCAGGCCAGAGCACGAGTATCACAAGCATCTTTCAGAGAGGCTAATGAGGAACAGGCTGAGGATGAGCCAAACAATGAACTCCTCACATGCGGATGTTAAGAAAGTGACCGAAAAACTTCAGAAACGTTTACTCGGTTGGCGAATCAGACTGTCCATGCATACGCATCTGCGTGTTTTTGTGTATATCTGGGATCCTTTCAGGGATTTGTTTGTCAAGCTGCCCTGGAAGAAGAATGCAAAGCAAAACGTTTAACCCAATCTATTCCAAGAATTCCGTTTAAAGCACCACAACAGACAGAAGGAGGCTGAGAAAAAAATTTTAAAAGCCCATCCCTGAGGCAGGTACTGCACATGCTCAAAGTAAAACTACAGCAAACCATCCCATGGTTCAGCACAGCTTTCTAATTATGCAGGCTTGGAATTACGATCCAACATGTTCCATGTTTACGGATCAGTATTTACACTAGCCGAAACATTTCCAGTTTTAAATCCTCTCAAAATACAAATAACTAGGATTAAAAATAAATAAATAAATAAATAAATAAATTTGTCCAAGCTTGTGAGCTGGTCGTACTTTAACTGAGCCGTTCCACTATTACCACCTCCGCCAAGGAGCTTATGTTTCTGGTGCAGTTTATTCGTCTATCCGATTTCCATGAAACTTGGTGGAAAGGTGACGCACGGGCCAAGGAAGACGCCGTTACATTTTGGAAGGGATCCGAGTCACAGGGTGGATCCATGACTTCAGTTTTGCTTTCGCCAATATTGCCATCAGATATGGCATTTGGCACAGTGGCGTACATCTGAAAATCCAGCAGATGGCACCGAAGTTCAATTGTGAGAAAACATAACCGATGTAGAAATAGCAGGACTCCATTAGAAACATATCCAGACATATAAAGTGATGCAGATTTGCATCGACTCTTATCCTTGCCGGAGGTTCTGCGCTCGAGTGTCCTTCTAGTTTACAATGCAGGGATTTGACCCTATAACCTGTAACTATAGAAACAATAACGTATTCGAACGTTGACGCGAACGTGTGCATCTAAACAAGCTGCGGTTCTAGAAAATTAAACACCTTCTAAACGATCAGAATCGAGAATTAAACAGCACTGTGGGATAAACAGAGCAATCCAGTGTCGAGCATATTATACAAAAAAAAATGTGTTTTAAGCGTAGAAGTATTTTTACGCGGTTTGAGCAGCAGGTCTGGCAGCACGAACACACTCGCTCTCGGACAGCGAAGTGTAACGGCGAGCAGTTTTCTCTGGCAGCGGCGAGTGTGTGACTGTAACGGGAGTCAGGTTATCAGCTCAACCTCAGAGTTCGCAGGAGAGCCTGTGTTTTTCTTGAGCTCGGTACAACAGCCCCATGAGCCGTAGTGATAACACTCCTGCCTCAGCATGAATACCCTGGCTTAAAGAAATCAGCAGCTGAGGCAGATAAAGGCTGAAGCAGGTGCTGTGAAGTGTACAATGAAAAATGCAAAGAAAGCGGCAGAAAGAGGTTATAATTTCTGTTACAAACATTTAACATATATATATATATATATCCTTCATAGCAGATAATTGAACAGGGCAGACCTTACACTCATGAAATTTCCAAAAATAACTAACCATAGTGAGTATTTTTAGTGCAAATACAGTTTCAGGGTCACGGAGGAAGCTGGACACAAAATGCAGTAAAAGAGCGAAATAAGAGACTCGTCTAGCAGACCTTGACGAGGTCCTGAAAATAGCAGGCTGTCGGACACACTCGGGATTTTACAGCCACACGCGAACGTCCGTGGCCACATGAGGAATGAAGGGAAACTAAAACACGTATGAGTTTCTCCTGCAGTGGCCAACATAGCATGCAAGCCGGGACTTGTATGGAGAGAAAAAAAAACAAAAAAAACAGGGGTGCTTTTTCATGCAGTGTAACAGTCGCATACAAACAGGGGTCATCACGAATTTTAAACAGCCTGGGACTGCAAAAAAAATAAACTCATTTATTTGACTAACAATTCCTTTATGAATTATTACATTAGGCTCATAATACTTTTTATTGCAGCTGTTTCCATTCATACATCTTTATCAAAATTGTCATTACAATTCTTTTACAAGCTGACTTTATTTACCAGCATATTTGTTTTTAATTTGACGTCTTAAGCGAACAGGCTAATATAACTGCTCAATTCTAAATACAATCATTTTCTAATAATAATAATAATAATAATGTGGTTGCCATGGCTGCAAATTTTTTTACATTTATTTATTTTTAAAATCACAGACCCCTTGGTTGTCGCGTCACGGGTCCCACTTTAAGAACCGTGTGCATGAGTCATATTGTGTGACTTGCTCAGAAAAGTTCATCAACAAAAAAGTGCCTCCTAGTGTCAAGTGGACAAAATGCATACAAAGAGGAGGCTCTCAATCCATGTTTATCAAAGGAAACCCCAGTTCGTGTCACCGATTCAGTTTATCAGCATCCAAACATGACCGAAATGTAACCTCAAACCTACTAACTGCATAAAGTGCGCATGTTTACGCACATCTGAGTCATTAGCGTTAACCATGTTTACCTTCACCATTCCTTGCTCCATTTTGTTTAGGTATTTTTTTTACAAAGACTACAACCAAGATCCTTTATAAAGTCATAGAAACACCTAACAGCAGCAGCACAAATGTATGCAGAACACCATGAGCCGACAAATCTAAACGACTCCTCTCAAACGACTCCTCTCAAACGACTCCTCGGCCGATCCTGTAGCACGTCGGGTCCGACGTTTTTACATTTCCCCTCTCACAACTTCAGCTCCCTGTGATTATAAGGGAAAATATATAACCGTGCTTTCATTTCGTCGGGTTACGTATTAGCAAATATACACCGTATACACAACCGCTCGCTAAATGTCTATAGAAAAATAAAGCTGGGAGAGAAAGAAGTAGCAGAAATCAGCTAGGATAGTTAGCTTGTGCTGTTGATTTGCTAACGGCTAAAAGGAAGCCTTGCGTGTAACATTTGAATACACAATTGTCACTCTTGTGTGTTGTGTTTAAGAGCTATACATATATAGACGGGAGTGCATGAAGCTAGCTTGTGCGCTAACAAAGCTAATATGAAGCCTGGAATTTAAATTAGCTGCATCAAACATCCAATTCTTGCACAGGCGAAAAGGTTTTTAATAGGTTTTTAAAAGAAAACTAACCCCTGTACTGTAGTTTATCACGTGCTACTTTATGTTTCATCACTCACTAATTTAATGTATTAATAATAAAATGTAATTCATTCATTTGAACGCAGGGTGACGCACAACGTGGTCGCTTGTGTGAGCTACTCTTTAGCAGGTCACTAACCTTTGGTAGCTGATGTCCTTTAGCCACAGTCAATGTGCTGAAGTATTTCCGTTTAAAAAATAATAATGCCTTCCGTGTACTGTAAGATGATCCAAAGAAATTTTAAACAACCAAAATGCTATTTTTGTTTTTTTTTATTTTTTATTTTTTAATATAATTTACAGAATGTTAGCTCTTTGGTCTTCCTGTCTAACAAACTCTGAGGTCTTCTACATCTACATCACACACACACACACACACACACACACACACACACACACACACAGGTGAACCCCATCCAGCTAATTATGTGCCACCAGAACTAATCGAGTAGTTTCCCAGCAATGGAGGCGAACACTCCAACCACAAGATAGTTGTTTTTAAATCATGAATTAAATTGTAAAATTTGCATGCTTTGTTCTGATTCAGTGATTCATTTAGCCTCGGTGTTAGGAGATGGGCCAGGACATGAACAGGAAGTGAGTGAGAAAGTTTTGAGGGTTAGAAAAAATGTGATTGAAGCTCCCACTCTAAGGCCATTGGAATGCTTTTGTCTGATTGGCTTTGGCATTTTGTCTCTTCAGCCAAGCCCACTTGTGCTGGACAGTTTACCACGCGGTCAACCATAAACTTTATAACTGCCACCTCAAAAATGCAGACAGAGAGAGAAGTTAAAGTGCTCAGAGACTTTTCTTGAGTTTTTGGGGAATAAACCTGGGATGGGAATTGTGAGCAGCTACATGCATTTATAGTTCTTCTTGTAGCAGATCATTTTTGCCAAGTGAGGCTGAAACCCAAGCAGTCTTGACTGGGGCCGGATCTCACAAGCTTCTGATCATGTCAACCGTACGCCCGAATCGCACTCGCTTCAGTGTTTAATCTCACCTGGATGCTACAGAGCTGCTGCTGGAATCCTAAAGACTGGCCTGGATTTCTGTACTTTCTGAGGGTTGGCTGGGTTTCCAGTGCAGTTTTGCACAGAATAGAAGTGATATTTAAAAAAATGTCAACAAAACAATTGTGAATAGTCTGTGTTTCCACCGAGCGACGTCATGTGATTAAAGCTCTCACAATAGCTCCTACAGAGCTCTCTTTTTTCCCCATGTCATGTGACTTAAATGCGAAAAATGTCTTTTCAAATCACTTCCGTGAAAGACCGCCTTATCAAATCATCTGGAAAATCACCTCATGCGCGCGTACAAACGTTTTTGCAATATTGGAGTGGTTTTTTTTTTTTTGTTTCAAAATCCACCAGTTTCCATTCCTCGTTTTTTCAGTTCACAATTTCAATTTCAGAAGCAGGTTAATGTGAACATGGCTAATGTCTCTGTTAGAAATGTCCGAAAAATAAATTCAAACGGAACGAATTGCAGCGTGCTATGTCATGGTATATTCGGTGGCGTGTAAATAACGCTAGTTCATTTTTGGCCAAAATAAAAGTCCAGTTTAAAGATTTAAGACTTGTTCTAGACGACATTCATCCAAATGACTTGTTTAAATCGCATGGCGTTTATGGTCCATTTAAATCATTAAGTCTTTTACCATAATAGGGCAAGCGATGTACCAGGTTTATTCTTTTCATCCACCTAGCTCTAAATGCTAGTAGCTGCTAGTTTTAATCAGTTAGCATATTTGTTTTTCTTAGCAACGGTTACTAAAGACAGTGTTGCGTTACATGAGTCATTTTCTCTAATTATTCCCAGACGTCCTTCCTGGTTGGTCCTAGCGTGTAGGTATTTCGAAGCAGGTTGTATCCGGGACTTAGCAGAGAAAAATCGAGCGTCTAATTTCTGGTCATGTTTCAGGTTGGTCAGGGCGACTCAACTTGCATCAGACTAATTTTCCTAATCAGAAATTGAGACGAAAAGGACTAGTATCGCATGCCGAGGTCTAAACCAACCCTGCTATTAATATCTAATAAAAAAGCACAGGAAGTCCGTTGGGGAAAAACCAAAGGTGGATCAGCTCTTGCAGCTGCAGCAGAACGTCTCGGTGAAGGACAAGCTGCGAGTTCAAAGTGCTAGCACATCCCAGAGGACGAGAGAAAAAAAGCTGGTTGCAATTGCCGTTAGCCTTGAACCGATCGAGTGTTTATTTTACTATCACTGTCTCCTAGTAATGCACGTGTTTTTGGTGAGTGTAGTTTAGCAGCAGTTTGGATGTTGGATAATCTCCAGTCCTGATGTCCGGCCATCTAACAGAATCAGAAAAAATCAGTCAGCGAGTGTGTCATGTCCAATCATGTCCAAATGCAGTTCAATCGTTTCATGAAACAAGTCTGTGGAATTTCTTCTACAGTTAAAGACGTCTTTGGCGCCGAAGGTTTTAAGTGCCCGGGGTTTTGGAGTTAGCAAATAACCTGTTAGCAAAGACCGAGGTTGATCGGTTTTTGGTCTCACCATAACTGTTATAAAAAAAAAAAGTTACTGAAGAAACGTCACATTGCAAGCTAGAAGACATTCACAAGAAGCTGCAGCGCGAGATCTCCTCTGCGTACAAGGCCATTGCTCACGCCGACAAAAGAACAGAGCAACTTCATCTAGTGAAAGGCAAGACAAAGCAAACAAACCCCCAGGCAGAATAAAGAGGGAGTGAAGTTGTATTCGCCGTCCCCTCCCCTCTCCGTGGGAGTCTGCAGTACCAGTTTGGCCTTTTCCGTGCTCTCTGGCACGCCTGAATCAGGCCACTGGGTTCAGTTCCCACACAGAAAGCACCCTGTAGAGGCTCGACTACGTCTCACCCGGTGTCTGTGCGTCTGTCTCTGTCTCCAGCACTTTCTGTCTCTCCGTCCTCTGTTCTCTGCCGGATCTCGGTCTCGGGGTAGGCAGGGAGACGGAGCAGAGGTTACACCAACACACACCGCTGCAGCGTGACACATCGTCCCCGGCGGTTGCCATGGTGCTGCGTCACAGAGCAGTCAGCGTTGCTTCCTCCCCAGTCAGTATCTAATCGAACTTCCCTCTGGTACACAACGACAACTTCATAAACGTCTTTTTTTTACCAAGTTATCAGTTATTTCCTCTCACTTGAGTAATCAGGAAGCGCCGAGAACCTGTCCACAGCTGGACGACTGAAAAACATTCCCACTCCAAGCAGGCTTATGTCCAGGTAGAAAAAACAGGCAACAGCATAAATCCTAAAACACATAAACCACTTTCGAACATGCTGTAAGTGGAAAATAATCAACAGTGAGTTGTCGTGATGAAGCAGCGTTAACGTTACCACCCTCAGTTTTATTACTTTCCACTAACACAAAGTGTTTTATTCCTGTTATATCACAATATAATATGCTTATATACTTTTTATCCATTTATAGTTACATATAACGTTGTGGAAAGTCCGCAAAAAAGCCTGGTCCTGTTTTCATTATTTTGTTATAGCAGCTCGTTCCTTCACCAGCCTCTCTTTTATTCTGGCTCTCTATGTTAATAAGACAAAAAAATTTAAAAATTCCCGTGTCAGAAAAAAAAAACCCGTGGAGAATCCTTCCATGAACAATAAATAAACATCGCCTTACAGACAATTGTCATACCACATCAATGATCAATGATGTTAAAAAATATAACAATGATTTTTTTATTATTACGTAGCACATCCTCTATACAATCGCTGTGTATGTTGTTGCTATAGAAACGATAACGTATTCAAACCTGTGATTAACAAGCTCACTACTGCCAAAGCTGCTGTTCTAGGAAATTAATCAAGACCTTCTTAAGTGTTTCTAGATCTGTAGAAATCAATAATCAATCACTTATTTAAAAAAAAAAAAAAAAGAAGATATTTTCCATTTTCTTAAAAAATGAAACGACAAAGATTAATAATAATATCATGCAATTAAGCTTGCTAGTTTTCCGTTTTCATTTTTCTGGCCCTGAAAGTTGCTCCGCCCCTATTGCTTATAAGAAAGTGAAGTCATTTAGGCGGGGAAACCGAAGGCTTGTTATGTTTTCACTATAATTTCTCTTGATCTCACAGACAGCAGGTGGCTCCAAAAATTGCTAATTGCTCCTTTAATATTATCACAATATGCTATTTTACAATATCGACTCTATCCCGGCTCTCCTTCCCCCTCAATCTGTTAATACTGCGTGGTCAGACTGCATCAGGGGTGTATAAACCACCGAGAGTTGTGCTTGGGATCTGTTTATTAGACTTCACATTTTGAAATGACTCATCAAACATTTATGGATTTTGGATGTTCAGTTAAAGACAAAATTTTGAGATAAAGTACTAGAGAAATGACCACACACATGTACGAATCAGCACAGCATGGCTAAGCAGGTGCAGCCTACGTCAGCCAAACCCTACAG
Source organism: Notoglanidium macrostoma (assembly GCA_030068235.1). Lineage (NCBI taxonomy): Eukaryota > Metazoa > Chordata > Actinopteri > Siluriformes > Auchenoglanididae > Notoglanidium > Notoglanidium macrostoma. The sequence continues at coordinate 19,855,321 of JAQQZR010000015.1, read as the reverse complement.
CACCGCTAACGTCACCGCTCGGCCTTGTACTCCGCTCAGTGGATGTTGTGGAAAACGAAAAAGAGGAAAAGTGGTTCAAATTGCAAAATGTAAATATTGAGTTTTCCCACAATGGGAAGTAGACCACCCAAGATGCAAACACTCCCCCCTACACACCGACACACACACACACACACACACACACACATATACACACACCCCGTCCCTGTCGGCTCAGGGGACAGCTTTTTTTTGTGCATCCGAGTGTGAACCTTCACCATGTACCCCCCGACTCCGCACCCCCTCCCAACACACACACACACACACACACACACACACACACACACACACACACACACACACAGATGAATATGCTTATCCTGATCCATAATTTACACCTTACTTCAAAGAGGAGATGGGGAGTTGAAAGCAGGACGATGAGGTCTTCAGGACAATCTGTTTTTGCAGAATGAGCGCACTATTTTATTATAAAAAAAAGAAAAGAAAAGAAAAAAAAAGCACATGCAGTTAACACACGAAAGTCTCCACTAAAGTCTTCACTAATGAACGCTGACTGCTTGGTATTATGACACCAAATGATGTCTTAACCGTAAATATATGTGCTTAATGTCATCGTGTGTTGCCTCTCCGAGTAAAATCTTCATTCTTGATGCACTTGTGAATCACATAAAGCTCAAAACAGCAAAAAAAACAGACTTTCCCAATTTTGATATTCATTTCGAATATAAAAAGATCATGATGCAGTAAACATGGTGTTAGGGCTGGGCAATATGACCATATAATATCATAAGATTGTTTATTGAATATGTTTCCTTTAATTATTATCAATAAAGTAACAACAAGCCACATCAATAGAAATCATTCACCTAGAGTCACTGTAGGAGCTTTTTTATCCCTTTTCATGCACATTATGAATATATACAAGATTTAAATCTCCACTGTAATTCAACAATAATCATTTTCCTGTTTCTCTCTAGAATGTTCCTCTGGTCTATCTGAACAAAAATAGAATTATATACATACAATACATTTTTTTTAAATACAGTAATAAATATAGGCATCTTAGCAAGCGCAAATCTCTTGAATGCAGCCAAAAGAATTTAGTCTTTTCTCTTAGAAGATTAAAAAATATATGATTGTTAATCCAATTTCTAGACATTTTTACTAACTGCAAGCTTGAACTAGTCTTGTTCGATTGGCATAAATTTTGCTTCCTTCTAGAAATAGGCTAAAGGCGTAAAACTTGACAGATGATCTGCCAATAAATAAAATAAAAAAATCAAAGCTTGAAAGGAATAAAAGCTTCTAACGGCTGAATAATCTTGTATCCGATTTACAGAAGACAGAATCCTCATATTCGAGATATTTACATTTTTGCTCTAATTTTGGTTAAATAGTTTAGACCACACTGTAAGATTTTTTTGTTTCATTTCAGTTATGTTTTTTTACACATGGGATGGGATACACAGCATCCCTAATAAATATAGTTCATTGACGTTAACGACGTAAGCTGAACGTAGATTCATAGGATTTATTTCACATTAACGAACCTTAAAACATCTCTGTTTAGAAAACTGAATTGAGATGAGAGAACTAAGCCAAAACATTATTAATGTGAGATGGTGGAAAGTGGGCGGGGCTTCCAGGAGCTCAGTGAACATCAGAGAGTTCGAAACGCCTATGCAACTGTCAATCATTCCAGATTCATCTGCTGGTCTTATTGGAGGAAAAACCAGAAGACAGCTCTTGCAGTGTATTTCTGAGTGCCGTTAAAAGGCAGACGTCCTACACAGTGACGTGTAGCAGACTCTCCTATCAACTTCATATTTGTGTCATCCTTAGAAACATCAAAGAGAGAATTCAGCCTTATAGAGATGAGATGCGTTCACGTTTAATCTTACGAAACAAGTGCTGAAATAAACTGGCTTAAGTGCCCTGAAGTGTACAAAACCACACTGAAAACGTTTTCTAAGATGACAGAGACGTCAGGAAGGACAGTCTGTATCTGTAGCGTCATCTAAAGGAGCGACTCTTCAAACACAAATGATTGGGACTTATATGTTTAGCACTTTTAACTTTAAAACGGAGCTTTTCTTTAAGAAAAACAAAGATTGATACATGCATGACCTGCTCTTTTAAATAGATCAGAAGCTGAAAAAGACAAGAACTTTTCTTTAAAAAATGCTGCTTGCAAGTTCATTCTGTGATTAAAGGCTGCAACACTTGAATGCTCTTCAAAGCATTAGTATCTCTAATAGCTGCTCTAAAGAGAGTATTTATGAGAAATGGACATTGGGAAATGCATCAACTTTCACAGAACTGCTCACTGCAACCTCTTTAACTTTGACTCCACACATGCATCCGGGTTTAATCTTTTAAACAGATGCTTAAATGAACAGCCTTCATGGAAATTAAATAATGAGAGCTGTCAGAGCAGACTAACCACCGTGCAGCCCTGCATTGTACACACACCCGACTTTTCACTTACGGCTGCTTTAAAATGTGCGCCAGTGGAAAAGACAGGGACTTTTTTCCAAAATGCTGACTGGTTTGCATAATGCATGTCCATCCTGTAATTACGGCTGACTGCAACGATCCATGCAAGAGATTTCACTAATCGCTGCTTTAAAAAGTTTTTTTTTTTTTTTTATAAAAGGGACATTTGGAAATGCATCAAGTCTCTCGGATGCTCAGGCCACCTAATAATTTCATTAATAAACTGGAGACCCCTATGCATGCGGACTCATATGGAAGGTGTTCACTGGGACACAAGACTTTTGTTTCAAAACGCGCACCGCAAATCCATCTTTTCATGAAGCCTGCAAGGTGTAGCGAGCGCGTGCCAGTAGATGAGAGAGAGAGAGAGAGAGAGAGAGAGAGAGAGAGAGATGCAAAAAAAAACTTTCACCCTGTGCAGATCGGCTGAGGGATGATGCGGCGGCCGGCTGCGGGACAAAGGCGAGCAGGGTGCAGGCCACCAATCCGGCGCAGGCGCGCGCTACCGCCTGGAGGAACATCTCAGCGCGCACGGAGAACTAGGAGACCGAGGAAGAGGAGGAGGAAGAAGGAGCAGACTTTTATCCCGGGTCTGTGTTTGGACTTCAGGATGCAGGAACGCTCGTGCAAGCGTGCCCGTTAGTCCCTGCGCGCGGATCCTCTCCGTTATAGCGTCCGGCTCGCGAGACAGGAGCGACCACCGCGTTCAGCGCGAGCACAGGAGCGCGCGTCACTGCTCATGTTCACCTCCGAGCCGTTTGTATGGGAGAGAGGGAGCGGAGAGAGAGAGAGAGAGAGAGAGAGAGAGAGAGAGAGAGAGAGAAACACACCGAGGAAGGGGGAGGAGAGAGGAGGAAGGATCACGCACTGATCCCGTCTCTCTCTCTCTCTGTCTCTCTCTCTCACCCCCCTTTTTCCCAGGAGGAATTCACAATTGCTCGAAGTGGGGGTTGCCATGGACACGGCTTCCGTGGGCGCTAGAGGTCAGACTCTCCTAGACCGTGCACGATCAATGGACCTGACTCTGGAAGACCAAAAGGGCCAAAACAATCCTAATTTGTCAACACAGTTTCACGTACAAAACACTTCTCACTTGTGTGTGTGTGTGTGTGTGTGAGTGTGAGTGTGTGTTTTCACTGCTTGGATGGATTAAATGCAGAGAGCAGAATTTCCCCATTACCTGAAAAAACATAATTCAATACAAACAAAGGTAAAATTCAGTGAAAAAGCCATTGGAACACTGACTTCCAGTTTGGAATGCTAGTTTGTGTTTGGATGTGGATCCTGTCACTCATTTTAGAGGCATTCTATGGGCCACCATAGATTCTGGGGGTGTGAATTATTCCAATGTCGAATCCAGGGTCAGGATTAGGGTAAGGAGAACCTACACTGTTAGTGTTTGTAACTTTGTACTTCTTAATGCACAAACACAATCCAACCACATCACCCGTGCTTACCTGATTGGCTATTTGGTGTCTATCACGAGTTCATTTTGTGCAAAATTACAAGAACCACAAACATACACAATCATATTACAAGAACCATGAGTGTTCTTTATAATACTTAGGTATCTGGGTTGGATCAGCATCATTTTCTCTGTTTTTGCTTTAACATATTTTCACAGATGGGTATGTCTTAGATAAAAAAAGACGTGCTATAAAGAGAATGGGAAGATGAGTTCAAGGGTTCTGAGTAGACAGGGTGTCCATGGGGAACCTATGGAATGAACATGGTTTGGGGAAGGGGGCCTTAAATATTTGAAGTAATAAAAAACATCTGACCCCTAGCGACACTTTTTCTAGGAAGTATGAAATGTAATCAAACATGGTGGAACAATGTCAGCGGTGACCAGCTGATCTGGAATTCAAGGTAACTACCTAAAGGGTTCCTCAAGAGTTCTTTGGATAGTGAAAGACGTTTTCTGCTTGGAATGTTTCCTGGAAAAGAATTTCTCTCGCATAGGGATTTATGAGGAAACTTTAAGTGACAAAGATACAGTTTAATTTAGCAAATTAAACAACTATTTGTTTACTTGTTTGAACTGTTATATAAATGAATGTGTTAAAACGCCTGTGTGTCTAGTTAATTTGTAGGTAGCGCCAAATGAGAAGGTAACTAATTATACCAAAGCAAATGTTTACAACAACAACAACAACAATAATAATTTGCTATGTTTATGGACTGGTTGGCATTCCACATCAGGGCCCACTTTAGAAATCCATGGCCTTTTATATGTTGTTTCAGTCGCCTCACCTACAACCCGAACGGCTCACCCAAACATTTTAGATTAGATTAATATACATTTATAGAAACACACACTTTTTAAATTAAATTTTATATTCAATACATACCAGGAAGAAGCTGCAGTCTCTCTTCTTATCTCTGGAGAAGGCAAACTTGAGCTCAGGCCCAAGTCTTATCTCTGGCATCAGACACAAACCTTAGATAGATCTCCTAATGTGGTAAAACATTCAGTCATTTATCTTTGGTGAGCACTTTATTCTGCTCAGGGTCATGGTGGATCTCAGTGCCTATCCCAGGAAAATGCGGCATGAGGTCAGAAAATACCATGTACACACACACACATTCATACCTCGGGGCAATTTAGCATAGCCAGTTGGGTTTTTTTTTCCTATTCTTTTTTCTGTCAATTTTGTTTCAACTCAGACTTGATCAAGTCTTCCTGATTAGTTTATTTGGCTAAAAGAACATTTCTAATCATATACAATGTGTCACCAGTTGGAACCACGTACTTACATTCTGCCTTATATTTCACTTTGGAGGTGTTCGGTTACTGAATTTGAACCTGAACGTTATTAATATTATACGTTATTAAGGGTTTTGTGTTTGCCTGCCTGCAAGTTACCCCGATGTCATTTTGGAAGTGAATCTAAAAAAATGTAGGCTAATAGAAAGAAAGAATGTTTTTTGGAAATTGATTATGCACATATTTGATTTTATAATCTCAAATATTCAGTCTTACACCTTTAAGCGTGAAATTTAGTTTCAGATCATTTGGAAACCACAGAATACCATTTTTTAGATCATTTGGAAACCATGAAATTTAGTTTCAGATCATTAGGAAACCCCAAATTTAGTCTCAGTCCATTTGGAAACCACAACATTTAGTTTCAGATCATAAAGAACCCCCCAATTTAATTTCAGATCATTTGAAAACCACAAAATATAGTTTTTAGATCATTTGAAAATCATCGAAATTTTGTTCCGATTGTTTGGAACCCGTAAAACGTAGTTTCAGATCATTTGGAAACCACAATATTTAGTGTAAGATCACTTGAAAAGCATGAAATTTAGTTTCAGGTCTTTAGGAAACCATGAAATTTAGTGTCTGAGCATTAGGAAAATAAAACTTCAGATGAAAGTATTTTTTTTTTTTAAATTGAATTGAAATTTCAGTTGAAAATTGTAAAAATACGATTCTATACCCATCTCTGTAGACCCAATATTATTTGAGTTGCGGTCCATCAGTCTTCAGTGGATCAGCTGGAGCAGTGATTTTTGTGATTATTAAACACGCAATAGGTTGACAATCTGCAAACCAGACCCTCTGAGGCAAGCGTATATCATAGTGACCTCTAGAGGTGAAACACCCAAACAAAATTTCTCAGAACTGCTGCTCATGATGAAGTGCCTGATAACAGCATGATGTCATTTCTACAGAGTTTAACCTTTAATTGATGTGGGTTTACTATCTGATTTGGCCTGAGTGTACCATTAAAAAATGTATATATATATTTAGCCAAAGTTCCTTCATTATCTCCGGCTGGGTCTTACTTTGGTGATTACATGCTGGTGCTGAATCACAGAGCAAGGCTTTAATCTCCGGCTTTCGTCTCTGACAGAAAGAAAAGGCCTGTAAACGTCTGACGGTATGAAATTACATGTGGCGTAGTAATCAGTAATCAGTGTAGGTAATCTGCTGAGGATCGGTAGTCATCCAGATGATCTGTCTGAGAGGCTGTGTGGGAGGGATGAGACAGGGATGAGAACATAGGTTCAAATTCACAGTGAACATGCCTGAATACAAGATGGCTTCCTGTTGCTATACAGAACGTAGCTACGAGCTGAGTAAAACAGACATGGGCTCAACTTGAACTAGAACTGAAAACATGATGCTCATTTATTTTTACCCATCATAGAGATAGCATAGAAAGATATACATCCAGATAACAGAGAGAAGTCCATCCATCCATTATCTATAGCGCTTTATCCATCCGGGTCACGGGGGAATCCCAGCATCTTGGGGTGAGAGGCGGGGTACACCCTGGGCAGGTCGCCAGTCCACCACAGGGCCAACACAG
>JAQQZR010000015.1:19836653-19848209 GCA_030068235.1 Notoglanidium macrostoma | reverse complement strand
TGCACGGGGAGAACATGCAAACTCCACACAGAAAGGCACCCTGGGTGACCCGGGGATCGAACCCAGGACCTTCTTGGCTTGACCTGTGAGGCGACAGTGCTAACCACCGCACCACCATGCACTAACAGAGAGAAATCGGTCTTAGGCTCAGGATGCTAGTTAAACGTCAAACCTTTCCATTATTGACTCTAAGAAACAAACAAATACAAAATACAGCTACATGAGATATTCTATCGTGTAAAGATTTCCTAAGTGTTTTTTTTTTTTTTCTTTCCAGAAATTCAGAAAACTAGCAAGTGTCTTAATGGAAATATTCGCTTGTTAGTTAACCAAGTTGACCATGAGAGTTAGCTAGCTAAACAGACTAAACTTGGATAAGATGAGATTCCATGTTCTTAGTTAGCTAATAATCCAACTATACTTGCTAGCTAGGAAACATCTTCGAACCTTTACAGTGATTTCTAAACATTAGCTATATAACTAGCTAGCTACGAAATGCCTAAACACAAATGGATGATTCCATGCCCTTGGAACTCTTGAGAATGCAATTGTATCTTGAAATTTTTTACTCTTAAATGAGTACCAGGGTGGATTTTTTTTTTTGGGCATAGAATTATTAAAAACACAAAATGTGGGTAACTAGCTAAGGGCATGAGGATTTAAGGTCAGTCCATATCACAATATCATTGAAAATAAGTACAAATGCACAAGAAAGCTTAGATTTCTTCTTCCAGCCATTTACAGGAAATTCAGGTGATCACTTCCTGTAATTTTTCTATTGAACCTATGACTTGTGGAATGGTCTAAATATGTCATGAAGCAAGTGTGTTCTGGTAACAGTGTTGACTGAATTAACGAAAATATATTTTTCAGAACCTATAAAGGATGACTTGTGGAAAGGAATGTTTCAGATATGATAAATGGATTCACACATGTTATTGCATGAGTTATTGCAAACCATCCTGCACCAAATGAGTAAGAATTCTAATAAATATGAATGATTTCATGAATTTCATACAACCGTCTTAGGAAAAAAGCTTTGGCTGCTAACGCTTCCTTGTCCTTAACCTTCAGCATCATTTCATATGGGCTAGCTTATGAAACTTTTATCATTTTTTTTCCCACATCAATGCATATATATATAAATATTGGATATTACAATAGATATATTACTAATTTTGGGAAAAACATTGTCCAACACACTTTATCATTATAGGTAAAAGTTTCAATGAGTAGCGTGACGTCTCTCATGTCGTCTCAGAAGTTGGTCAAAGTCAAACCTATGAGCAAACTAAAGCTTTTATGTGTAAAATGGTAAAAACATTTCCCTCCTCGAATCAGCAAACAATGGAAATACAATAATGAAATAAGTACCAGAACTGTCTCCAGCCGCAGCACGATGCCCGCAAATATCCGACCCGCTGTTTAGCCATTAGCGCAGAGCCTGGTGGAAGTTATTATGGAGATCGCTGGTCAACCACAAGTGTTATTGTGGTTATTGTTTGTACGCAAGAGGCCTCACGCTGAGGAGCTGGAAGGAGCAGCTGTGAGACATAAACCAAATCAGCAGGCCACTGGCGTTACTCATCATCCCAATCCTCTTGTGTGGGCTCAGAGCATGCTGGAGTGTTGTAATGAAACCTCACGGCCAAACTTGTCACTTCCTTTTCCTAAAGGGATGAAAAAGGACATCAACAAACGCTAATGCTCACGGTCATGTATGGCATTAATACAAAGCTGTTTCGCCAGATGTGGAGTTATGATGGGAAGAAAATGTCAAACGTGCTTCATGTTATGGCTGCAATACAAGATTAAGATGTGTTTTGGACTTCAGAAAATTATTGTGAACACAAATTACAGCATCATGTTTTTGGCACCCTTGGTAAAGATGGATATAAAAGGATATTATAAAAAATGTTTGTGGTTAGTTAGCCTAATCTAAAAAATAAAAAATAAAAAAAAAAATAGAAGGAAATATGGAGAGAAACCTAACCTTTAATTGAAGTAAATTTATTCTAAGAAAATACACAGAAGTTTACATACATGGACATGGAAGTCATGGCAATATTGGGCTTCCGGTGATTTCTTTTGAACTGTTCTTTTTCTGTGACAGAATGATTTGTACAACATCTTTAATAGACATATATCCAAGCTATTGGTGTACAGATTTTCATTTATTTCGGGTTTTCTGAAATCAACACCAGGTCCATGATGACATTCATGTCCATGTATGTAAACTTCTGAGCCGCAACTGTAATTCTTTCAGCAAAACCATGTGTCAATTATTGGTCATTTTCCGCCTTTATCCTTAAATCTTTGTCAACAGCATTTATTCTTCTGAGAATACAGAGTGAATACAGAGAACTGAGATTCATTGATAGAGAATCTCTCCAGATACTTCATGGTTCTAGGTTCTTTCTTGTGTACTAGTATCCAATAAAATGTGATTAAACAAAGGGACACAATTTTTTTATTATAATCAGTAGGCCTTTAATAAATGTTATCTAATTGTGAATACGCAAATAGTTTGATAGCCAGTTTTACCTATTTCAGCATCTAGATTATTGACGTTAATCAAAAGAATATGTTAAATACGTAAAATAATATATATATACTTTGTATGCAGACTTTTTAAACTGCTGAGGCGGTATTCAAGTTCGACACCGCTGCACTAGAGGAACTAGACGCTAGTGTTGCACTTACAAATCCACTAGAGGACACTACAACTCTTCAGATGTACAAGTCCTCATTTTTGAGTGTCTGTAGCACTGAACAGCAACCACAGTACAGTACAATTTGAACTGGGTCCACTGAAGTTTATGACACTGTTTAACGGGAATCCTAAGAGCAGTCAATAGTTACATGACTTGTCAAATCTCGTGTCAACGTATGTAAGAAAAATAGTCATTATAAGCATTGATTAAATTTGTAAAAATGCAAAAACTTGTAGACCAAGAGGGTGAGAGCAAGAACAACAATTACCGGCTACCAAGAAACAACAGAAGAGTAACCATTAAATGGGAGATTTTATGTGTCAAGTTTAAACATTAAGTGTAACATCGTTATAAATTTCCAAAATGCAGGAGGTCTTTAGAAGGTCAGATGTCTTGAATGTGTGGTAAAACAGCAACGTGACTTAAAAGGTGAGACAGGGTTAATGTTACAGAACACTGACTTAAATCCATAGACCTGGTGCCTCGAATCAGGTCTGACTGGTTTCTCCAGGATTAGACTGCAACCAGCCGAAGCCATGACAAGAACCCAGAGTATGCCGGAGTTGTGTTGAAACGAAAATCAGCGGTTTTTGGAGGACATAATGAAAGCTCTGCGTACGAGTCAGTGCCTGAACAGCCAGGACAAAAATTCTTGCGCAAAAATATCACACCCTGATCATGCCTTCATCTGTGCTGCCACTCTTGGATGGTTTCAAATCCAGTTCCTCTTGTGTTTATGGGAAGAAACTGATCATAGGTCAGCACTCCTACTGATGGTGGAATGTGAACAGACACCATGATGAGTCCAAGGCATTTTGACATTTTAGCTCTAATGAGGATGACAGGTAATGCAATCAAGAATGAGAAGTTTATTAATAGTTTTTTTTTCATACCTAAGCAATGTTCAGACTGAGTTTTGGTGTCAAATGCACTCTAGCCCTTATTTTCCATAACGAAGACCTCTCTAAGAAAAAAAAACAACAACAGTAGGGTAACTTGATCACTGTGAGTGCAAGGGCTGTCTGCTAATGGCAACACCTAGTACTAAGCATTTTTGTAAAGACATTTGTAATTATCCTTCACTTTTCCAAACAGATCCTTCAGCTAGAAACAATGTAGCAGCAGGCATACTAGTAGAATCACAATTCATCCACAATTAAGGTCTATACTTGCTAAATATTACACTTGTCCACCAAAGTAAAAAAAAGAAAAATCCAGCATGTCCAGAATGTCCAAGAATTCCAAAGAATGTCCTTGCTACTGTTTTCATACGGCACCTTTCTTAAATGTCCAGCGTATATATGGAGACCCATTTGTAACTATGTCTTACAGGACAGGCTCTCAGCCCTCATCCTGGAGAACCCCCTGTCCTGCACATTCTAGTGTCTTCTCTGTTGCAACACACCCTTCACCCAGCTCAGGAAGGGACGTTAAATAGCTGATAAACAGGGTTCTCCAAGACCAGGGCTGGAAACCTGTTTCTAGAGGAAAAGTGGTACACCATAGACATTCCTGATTAGAAAGTAAGAGATGTACACTGAACCTGGATCAGCATTCATTTTTTGGGAAGTAATATTTACCAGGAAGTCCAATTTGACCATTTTGAATCTTAGTCTTTGATCAGTCCCAATCTCTTGAGAGCCTGTTTGCGGTCCTCGCCGTTCTTGCTCTGTGGGGAGATGACCACGCTGATGCCATGTGACCGAAGAGACTTCTGGGGCTCAATCTTTGGATGTGCTGGATCAGGGATGGGTAGAGATCTCCTGAGCTCTGGTTCTCTGTTTGATTCAGAAGGTATCTGGTCAAAACTAAAGTCCTTCCAGTCTCCCTCAGAAGCAGGCCGAGATCGGTTATTTCGCAGTGGAAGAGCCACATTCCCAGGACTCTCTTCCTGGCTTGTTATCTGTGAGGGGTTCTCAAGTGTAAGGCTTTTCAGACCTACGCCCGATCTCCCCATGGACCCCGATTTCATTTCAAAGAGTTTTGGACTTGGTGTCTTTGTGATCAACAGATTTTCTCTTTCTCCTTTTTCAGGGTGTACAGGTAAAAATGAAAAATCTGTTTTTCCTTGTGCCTCAACTACTGCACGTTGTTCAGCATGCACAAGCACAGAATCAGTAGTAGTTTCTGCAGAAGGTGATTTTGCAGAAGTGCTTCTGCTGAAGGAAGCCTTTGGAGAGGCCCTGTGTGGTGGACTGGGGCAGAGGCCCGAGTCGGGCTCATCAGGCTTCAGCAAGCCTAATTTTTTCAGAGCTTCCAGGTGAACTTTTTGTTGGTTGATCAACATACGATCACCTGTTGAAACAAGAGAATGACCTGGTGTGGCATCTTTGTGACTTTTTAGGACAATGCTGGAAGGCAGTTTTTTGGGTTTGGGTGCCACAATTGGTGGGCTTTTAGGTTCTCCATATTCCACTACAGTGACTGTGCTAGTATCCGGACCAAAGGTTGGAGAATTCTCTTGGTCTGACACATTATATCCAGGTTTTACCAGAACTACTGGTACTTTTTCTGGGACTTTTTTCGATGATGCTTTTTTACGCAACTTGTCTAGTTCACTTGGGGACAGCTGTCCTCTTGGGGATGTAGACAGTGGTGTTACAGGTTTGTTTATTTCAATATGTCCATCAAAACCTGGAGGATGGGCGACTGGCATGCTTTCACTTTGACATGGCTGCGGTGGGAATTGGGATGCAAGCTGTGAGGAAAGTCGAGTTGAGGTTTGGCTTTGGCTTTGTCCCGCTGGCAGAGTTTGTACTGGTGGTAGAAGTACTGGCTCATCCATGAAGTCTGAAGGAGGAGGAAGCAACTCCATTGGCATATTTGATGAAACACTCTTGTGCTTCTGATCTGACCTTGGATTGAAATTACTCTTAGGAAGGTTGTCTTTGGCTGTAGCACCACTAGAAGAGTCAGATTTGACAGGAGGCTCTGGTATAAAAGAAGGTGGCAAGTCAGTCAGCTCTCTGGATGAGTAAGAATTTGGCTCATGTCTCCCAGGATTCGGAGCCGATTTGGCAGTTCCATCTGTAGAAGTCAGTAACTGGTGCAAGTTTATTGTAGCGGTTTTAGGTGCATTAACCAGTAAAGCTGTTTTTTGTTCAGTAGTGGGGAAATCAGTTTTTTTCAGTAATTTGGCATTGCCATTGGCCAAAACTAGTGGAGTTGGAACAAGCAATTTGTTCTGTTTATGGTCTTTTCCCAGAACTTTATTGGGATCGTCATGGACCGAAAGAGCTGAAAGACAAACAAATGGAGAGAAAATAGAGAGAAATGTGATAAACATGAACAAAATAACAACACTAGAAGACCAGTTGGGCTCTGCATAAAGCCTAGCAATCGAGCAACTGTAAAATATTAATGTATGAAGGATGTTAACACAGGTGTCATTTAAACCATTGACCAATTTAGAAGATCTGTGTTTTTGTTTTTTTTTATCTTATAACAAAAATACAGGGCTCCTACAGCCGCAGAAGGACTTTCCTAGCACAATTGAAAGACTTTTGTCTGAAATGTCCTGTTTCTCCAGACGTTTTATTAATTTTACTTAATTTTTACTATAGTCAGTTACTTCCTGTACTGTTCTTCAAAGACTCTGCTTTATGACCTTGCCATTGGATGCTACCCCATTAAATAAAGTTTATGATAAACTGGCGCCAAGACACCAGAAAACCCTATGTCTTATATATCAGCCAGGAGTATGAAGGTTTCCATTGTTACCGCCTGGAGTTTTTGCAGACACTGAAATGTGTGCTTTTGTTACCCTTCACACTCACCCTCTGGTTTAGCCTGGCTAGTAGAGTTAAGGTGAGCCATCCTATTTGTCAGATTGCGAGACGGACGGTCCGATTCATCATTTGAAACGCCGCTGTCATCCCCCGCTTCCAGAGAGTCGATGGTTTCCTCCAGGAACATGAGACATGCGCGCTCCTCAGCAGACAGATGCTCCATACTGTCGTCACTCTGCCACGAATGGATAGTTAAATAAAATATGCTTTACATCAGATTGTTTGACTAGTTCAATGGTTCTCAGAGTCCTTGAAGCAAATTTTGTTACAGTGGTGGAAATCACAATGTCACATGATCAAATGTATTATATATAGGGGTCCTCATAAGTAATAGTAAAGTTGTTACACTTTTGAGAAAGCTAAAAATAGTATAAAAACAGTCTAACGTTGGTCAAACATTAAACCTTCTGATCAGCCGCTCCCTTTTTTTCGACCCTGCTGTAGGGCCTTGCAGCCTGCATTACTATGGAATGATGTCCAAGCATTTATTTTAAAAGTACTTTTCTGGAAACATTTCCAGGTGTAGTGATAGTTTATTTGTTATATACAGTATGTGCTAGGACTTGGAGCTCTGGATATCTCACTGCATCCTTGTTCTACAACAAGGCAGTAAAAATGAGCAGTGGATCAGAAAGAGTGATATTTGCCTTTCATATCTCCCCGATAAATAGACAAACTAACGGTTGTTTGAGCGACGCCCACAAAACTCCATAAAAGGCGAAGATCAACTATTGAACTATTGTAGTGCATCAAACACCATAGCACTTCCTCTGTTTATAATCCGCCATTACTTCTGCTCTGACTGAATGGCTAGTCTATTCATTTTAATTGCTGAATTTGTTTCGGGATCGCTTTCTTTCAAGTCATTAATATGAAACGATATTGTTGTTTCCCAGACTCCAGACTCTCCTTAATTTTACGTAAATCTGTGAAAACTCAAGAGCTCTTGTACGATGCTAACATTTTCCCCATTTTCCACGTCCCATTCACTCGTCTAGGGATACGTCTTTAAAATCCGGTTCACTATAGTTCATACTCACGTAGCCTGAGTTGATGCTGATCATGCTGTCACAGCTGCCTGCACTGTTCATGCTGAGTGACGATCCTGACGCAGAGTCGCATGGCCAGGAGTCACGCATCGGGATCGGACGCGAGAAGCGATGAAGAATCGAGCGACACCGTCAGGGAGCAGAGTTGCCACACTGGGGGGATGGAAGCACAGAGAAATACTGATACTGAACCTCTCACTGTAATGTGAGGTAAGCATCTTAGAGCGTATACAAATGGTGATCGGTGTTTAATACCATACAAAGGTTGAGAAATCTGGCACCTTCTTATTTCCTCAGTTGGGAAACCTGCAAAGAAGTTAGTCTCACCTTCCAAGTTCACGAGGGTGTTCTCATACTTGGTCTATTTTAGCGTTCGCATGACTGCACCTTTTTAAATGAACAATTAAAATTTCTGGGACTCGGGCAGCTCTGTCTCATTGCAGACTACGCCCAATAACAAGCAGGAAAAACACAATCTGTACAAATGCCATTGTGTGTTCGCGCTTTGTAATGTTTTGAGCTATGTTTAGGTAAGAATGATCTCCAAATTCGGAGTGCTAAAATTCAGTTCAAGCCCCGCAAATGCCAGAGATGTGCCATTGGACAATATCATAAAAAAAGGAAAAACTCATTTACTTAAATTCATCGATCACATAAGTATGAATAGAGCTTTAGACGGTCGTTAAAAATACGTCCAGTTGCACTTTGACTCACGAGGAAAGTGTAAACCTATATGAATGGTGGCTGAAGTGAAGTTCTCGCTCTGTCTTGAGATCGCTGCACGCTCGCTTCACTGCTGGACCATACTTTACGAATGCGAGCATGAGTGAACGAGCGCAGTATCAGCCTGATACCCCACACCAATAACGATAACGTAATGCATTTAAGACAACACAATCTATGAAATATTAAAGATCCTACTGCGCGTTTGATTTGTTGTGACTGTTAAACCCGTACTGTCTTTTGCATCGAGACGTCGCGTATCATAGACACAATGTTTAAGAGTCGACATAACGTAAATAAACATGCCGGAGACTGGAATAATTCAAGAAGTATAGTTTTCAATAACATCTTCTGCATTCTTAACTCTACCTTTCGTTGTCAAGGGTGTATATACTGTACCTTTAATATAGCTCTCTACTGGACACGTGGATTATAGTGTGGCTTTAAAAATGATTAAGAGTACTTCCTTTTGAGTGTAAAGCTTTAAAGGTGCACTACATGCACCATTCTAGGAAAATGAGCCATAATAAAGGTACAAAAGGTACCTGCTTGATTTAAGGTACCACCCTTAGCAACAAGAGTTGTTGCTAAGAGTATGATATAAATGTCTGGATCAGTCCGTCGCGGTCCTGTTGAGATCGTATGGGTGCGTTATTAAGTGAAGCAACTGAAGAAAGTTTGAATGAAACGAGAAGATGCTCTGACTTGGAGAAAAAATAAATCCGGTGATCCATCTGTTATAAGAATCACTACAATTTCCGTAAACTGTAATTCTTAAATACAGACCTACATGATCAGCATTCTATTGGACGTTTGACGCAATTGTCCGAAAGCTGCAACACTGGCCATCAAACAAACGATAACAAAAACTGCGAAACATCAAAACGTTAACAGAACAATGGACAATCGCAGTCTGCAAATCAAAGCGTGGCTAACGTGTGCTGCAGACCCTTTCATTTTCAGATCACTTTAAAACGTCAGCCGTATGAAATACGAAAAGACATATTAGTAAAAGTTCATATCCAAGCTTTCCGAGCGGCTCGAACGGGATGAGAGCAGCTTTGAGGAATACAAAGCGTACGCGAATGGCAATCATTGTTCGTGCAGGGAAGCTTTTCAAGTTGTTCAGCATACCAAAGGTTTCACTCTTGCTTGGTAAACCATGTTAATTAAAAGAATGAACACACACACACGCGCACACGCACACGCGTCACTGGGCTCGGTCCTCCCTGTAAACCTGAAGAGCGAGTAGTTAGCGCTACACTCGGGACCTACACCTGCACTCACACAATCCTATTTGTCTCGGAAAGTTTGCGTGCCAGTCCTTTTATTCTAGAGTTATTGGGCGAGTTAGGAGAACTCTGTTTCCCGGAAAGAACAATAACAGGTAAAGCTGGATGGAGAGATCTGGCTTAAGAATAAGGCGATGATGTCATAAAGGGGATTTCGGATAATGCAACATCTGGCCGCTTCAACGCTCTTTTTGTGCATGTTAGAATGTCACAGATAAGCCTCGTGTCTCCTAGAGTGACGTCAGACAGTCTTTCGTGCATTCTAGAACCCCTTCAGACAGTCTTTCGTGCATTCTAGAATGTCTCGGCGAAACCTCGCGCTTTCTAGAACGACTGCAGTCTTTCCTGCCTGGAATGAGAAATAATGAGAAAATTTGAAATTCAAATGGACAAATCTGAATTTTTTTTTATGCCTTTTTTAGGATTTCATTAGGAAATTGTACTCCAGGAATATTTTTGAGTGAATGGGTACCAGGTCCGGCATCATGACACTACATCCGGGGGAATCAGCACCGGTTTAACCGATGGGCCAATGATGTAGAGTTTTGACCCTGAATGTGTGGCACTTGAATCCATTTAAAACAGATTTGAAATTTTGTGCTTTCGAATTTGAAATTTCTGCACCCGATTCTTACGGAAGCGAATTCGGAACCTTGCGCGCAAATTCAAGCCAAATGCAATTTGATTCAATTCAACAAACTATTTCTTAGAAATACTTAAATAAGGCATAAAACTGAGATTTTTTTAAATATTGAATGAAGTCAGGCTGGAGGGGCACGTTCTTCATTCAACACTTAGCGCAATCTAGTGACGTCAAATAGTCTTCGGCCTTCTAGAATTCGTTAGAAAATGACAGTTAGCTAGACATGCTAATACATGTATTTTAACTCGGAAAGTCAAACGCGTGGTTGCCGTTGACGTAGGTTATGTCAGAACACGGCTGAAAAATATGGACATTAAGCTAGCTAACGAGCGAGGATAATGATCCGGTACGTATTACTCCGGTATACCTGGAGTAATATCATAGCTACGGATTTATACGAGCAGAAAGTGTTATACTGATATTCCTCAGGCTTTTCATAAAGTTTTAAACAACAGCTAATCTAAACCAGTAAAGCTATTCTATCAGTGAATCACAATTAAAGTGAATGACCTGAATGTGAAATATTATGGATTTGCGGATTTCAAGCCTCAGATTAAAGTTCCGCGAAAGACCACAGACGGAGTCGGGAATTTCCTAAGAACGCAAACATGGCTTGAAATTCCAGATTCATAATTTACGACTTCGTTTTCATGGCCACTGTTCAGTCATGTGATGCGATTATCATATACAGAAGTACATTCTGGATGATTAATACATTCTTATATTTCAGTACCTGGAAAATTCATCTGTCCTGCCTTCCTCCTTTACCATCGCCCACTTCCTGTTTTTAAAAATGCACGTAATGATCCGTCCGAGCGAACAGGAACGAAGGGCGCCTATTAATTTTAGAAATTATGAAGAGCAGGCAAACGAGAAAAACGAGGGCTTTTTGTATTTTTTTGTTTTTATTTGCTTCAAAGCCGAAACTGTTTTTTGACATCTCGTTTGCGTGCAACTGTTTCGTAATTTCAAAATGAAAAAATGAACGAATGCAAAGAAAAACGACGGAAAAATATCCTTCTGGAGATCTCAGAACCAAAACTTTGTCTGTTGTACCTTCACACGAGAAAAAGCACAAAGAATGTGAAGCATGCACCCTTTGATATCGTGGCTGGTCATCAGGCTCCATCAATCATTTACAGTAAACACACACACACACACACACACACACACACACACACACACACACACACACACACACACACACAGAGTAATGGGTGATAGCAAAGGCACATCTACAACCTCTGTGGCTGGATTTAAAGTCTTCATTCCTGATACACACACACACACACACACACACACACACACACACACACACACACACACACACACACACACACACACACA
>JAQQZR010000015.1:19799165-19812089 GCA_030068235.1 Notoglanidium macrostoma | reverse complement strand
TCTCCCGCTCACTGTCTCCCTCTCTCGCTCTCTCTTTCTCCCTCTCTGTCTCACTTCCTCCCTCTCTCCATCTCTTTCTCCCTCTCTCCATCTCTTTCTCCCTCTCTCCATCTCTTTCCCCCCTCTCTCCCTCTCTTTCTCCCTCTCTCCCTCTCTTTCTCCCTCTATCCATCTCTTTCCCCCCTCTCTCCCTCTCTTTCTCCCTCTTTCCATCTCTTTCCCCCCTCTCTTTCTCCCTCTCTTTCTCACTTGCCTGTATTCACTTTCTTTCAAATTATATTTAATTCAATATTTTTGCTGTTCCACAGTTGTTTTTCTTCTCTGCCAGAGATCAGAATTAAATCTTTGATTTATTATTTTTATTGAAAGCTCCAGAACTGTGTTTTATAATATTTGATATATTTCATTGTTCCGGTACCGATTGGCTCGTACAGTTAGAGTTTATCGCAAAAATCTCTTTAACAGGGATATCTGTTCCACATCACCCGCACAAATACCGTATTATAACAGTGACAGGATTACACACAGGAACCTTTCCATAATCCTTATAATGAACAAATGAAGGAACTTTACTAATATTTGTAATAAATGATTAAGGAGCATTAAACTTTAACAGATGACATGAAGGAACTTTTCTATGATGTTTACTTACTCAATTACTTACTAATAAGAAAACTACACGATGGAACTTTTCTGTGTTCTTACTTACTTGAGCAGTTACTTACATACTTATAATAAATCATTACTTTAAGGAAACTCAAACTTGAAAATATTGAAAGAACATGAAAGAACTTTAAACTTTAAAACAAAGTGCATGAAGGAATTCAAAAAGCAATTTTAAAAAATATACCCTTCGGGTTAAAGCCGTGTCGATGTCGAGTGTGTGTAGTGGCTGTGTGAGCTGCTGAGGAGGTTCTGTATAGTCTCACGGGTGTAGTTACCTCCCTCCGCCACTCTGCTGCATGCTGTACTCCAGGCCTTCTCACTTCGTCTCTGTCACTCACACACACAGCTGATACAGCACGTTACATCCTACATGTCTATATTCATACTGTCCAGTGCATATATATACACACACACACCTTGTTTCGAAAGGTTCTAGGTTCTAAAGGTTTTCCTGGAGCTGATTATTAGGGGTCCAATCACCAAATGCAAACCATATTATTATTATTATTATTATTAGTTGCTTTGTCAGAATTCATCTGCTGTTTTTCTGTCATCAGAAACGACATACTGAAAATAAATAGATGTCTGCGCTTTCTGTCTTGCCAACAACCGAAAAACGTTTTCCCTGTTATTGATTAGAAACAGATAAAAGCAACCAATAATAATGGCAATAAAAGGGTGTCTGTTTGCCCCCGGGTGAGAATAGTCACATAAACAGCTATTTGGATATTTACACCTGGCCCCTTCACCACCTGCCCCTCGGCTCCACGAAAGACGTAAACACGTTACCTCTTCTCCACCAAGGCAGTTCGAGGGTTGGTTTAGAGTCTGTGCCTAATCTCCAACCAGTTCTTCTCGTCTCGACAGTAAAGGTAATTAGTTGCGCTAATCCAAAGAAGAAGAACAATGAAAAGAGATAAAGTAGTCATTGTTAGTGTTGGCGCTAGCAGAACTAGCATGGCTGGGAAAGTGCAGATGTTTCATATGTGCTTAGGGTTAGTGTTAGTGTCAGGGTTATGGTTATTGTTAGGATTAGGATTATATCAGAGCTAGGGTTACAGCAGGGTTAGGATTATATCAGGGCTAGGGTTAGGGTTATATTAGAGTTAGGGTTAAGCTCAGCTCTTTGGACCGGGGACGGATCATGCCGTTACGATCCTGACATGTCGGGAGTCTCCTCCCGCTGATGTTTACGGGGTCATTGACCTCCTAAACACGGCGACCGAACATGAAGGTCACGCTGATTAGCGCCGATGCTGCCGCAGCGTTCAAGCATGAAGCGGCAAATCTGAGCTTCAGAGAATAAAAAGGTGCAACGGTGGAGGGTTACCATGGCAACAGGTCACTTACAAATTAGCAATAATTAATAATAATAATAATAATAACGTTCATGACTAATCTGGGCAAAGCTGTGGGAGGATCTTTAGGGGCTTGTATAATAAAAACAACAATTTATACATCGGTGCCTGAAAGTTTTTGAACCCTCGGGAATTTTTTTCTATTTCCGCATACAGAGGACCTAAAGCCTAAAATTCCTAAAAGAAATGGTTAAAGAGAACCTACTTATAATATTGATAATAATATGTTTTTATTTCATTTTAATTTATTTATTTTCATTGTAGGTTTGTTCTGAATATTTTGTAGATTTTTAAACCTAAGCGTTTGTTTCATCTTGATTTCAAATCTGCTGTTTATTATTAAATAAAAAATATATTAATGTTTAACCTCTAAACTAGGGCAAAAGTTTTCACGCCCCTAGCTAAAGTTTAGCTTAGTGTCAAAAATGGTAATAAATATTATAATGATAATTAAAATAAATAAGAAACAGAATGATATCAGCTCAGACTCCGAAGTACATTTTCAGTATAAATGCATTAAAAGAAGTGGGGAAAAATAAAAAACAGGAATATATGAACTTCAGGATTAACGCAGTTTGTTTATTTATTTAAGTGTTTGTTTATTTAGAAAAAGAAATCTATGCACATGACAGAACAAATACTTCACAACAGCCTTGAGTGTTTTAAATCAACTTATACGGACATGGAAATCTCCGTGGAGTGCGGTACGGAAATGAAACATCCGTAGGTGAAGTTCTCTGTTCACAGCAGTTCGTACGTCCGGAAATTTCCACCTTTTGCTTTTTAACCCGCCGTATCAGCTAGCTGCGTTTGACCTGCAAACATCTCACGGGAGCGACGTTACGCCGGGTCGAGCTATTCCGAGCATCGCTTGCTGGCGTACTAAAAGACCAACGGTGAGGAAAGACACACGGACGTCCCTGTAACAAAACCACTTTCCACGACGTCGACGCAACGGCTTGTGCTAAAGTAACAGCAAAAATGGAACGTTCCAAAATGACGGCATATTTGTTTGTTTATTTATTTAGCTAGGACTGGAGCTACAAAACAAACATGGCTCTGCCGTTCCGTTACAGCGAATTGATTCAGCGTTGATTGTTTTCCTAAAGCAGCACGCCCCTGAGTGTTTTATTCCTTAAATATTCCACATCATCCGGGTGCGACGACGCAGCGTAGACGGGATTTTGCACCTGATATAAAGGCGTTTCCGCCGAGACAGCCTAAACCTTTTAAGGGGACAGTGTGCAGAGACGTTCGTCGTTCTTTCGGCGTAACTCAGTTCGTCAGATGAAAGAGCGACGGATGTTGCGCGGTGCTAAATTACAACGAGTGGAAATGGTGAGAGAGAGAGAGAGAGAGAGAGAGAGAGAGAGAGAGATAGAGAGAGAGTCGTAGTGTTGTGACCTTTAAGAGCCGAGCGACAGTGTGATGAAAACCAACATCGAGAACATTGTAGGGGGGGAAAAAAAAAAAGAGGTAGAACCGTCGAACAAGTAAACCAGGAAAATAAACACGATCACAGAATGAGCCGGAGAGCAAATCTTTTAGGAAGCTCGCTGTGAGGAAGGAGATCTGCGTGGCCTGGGGTGCGAGGTTTGTGGACGCAACAGACAATCAACCAAATCCCCAAAATAATGCTCATTTTGTTCCCTTTTCACACTTTATACAGCTGAAGTTCAGGTTCGGACGTTAGTCTGATATACACACTGCTTTCAATAGCGCCATACGCGGTTTCAGATGTTAAGCCCAAAAGTTTGTGCACCCCTACCCAGCACACCCATATGGTCAGGGTGCACATACTTTTGTCCATATAGTGTTGGTGTACGGCTGGTCAGCACAGTTACCATGGTAAACAATAATCACACGTTCGTTCTGTGGAAGCCTTTTAGCTTTGACGTGAACGTAGCGTTTACGTCCACACGCGTACGGATGTTTTTGAACACTTTCATGCTTTTACTTAAAACGCTCCTGTCCACATGAACAGCTTTTTCCAAAGAAACGCGCAATAAACTGCACGAGCGTGAGCGGCAGGTGATATTAGGACAGAAACGCTTACATTAACAACGCCGCTAGAAGAAACGGCGGCGTAGCGAAGGCGAGACGCCTCCGGGGGAAAAAAACACCAACATGGCCGACAGTTCTAAGGGAACTGCCGATGAGGTGGGTTAAACGTTACACCTGAATGAAGGACAGGTGTCCAAAATCTCGGACCGCGACGCGGTTTGTAGCGCCGGATTTGCGCCCGGCCGAATCCGTATGAAGCTGGAGTTATAAGATACTGCGTGTTCTCTCGGCAACGGTCACGAAAACGTGGTTCCTATAATAAAATATAATAACCTCGAACGCCTTACCAGGATTATTATCATGGAAAATGAACATATAAACAAATTGTTACATATATGGGGGAAAAAATGCCCCTAAAATCCTACTTAAAAATAAAAACGTCCTCAAGTATCGAAACCTGGTCCATATTTTTTTTTTTTTGCACATGCAGAAGAAGGAAAAGTGAGGATTCGGTTCAAAATGTGTAAAATTGGCAAATATGTCATTAATTAAAAAAAAATAATAATAATAATAATAATAATAATTACAATAATAAGGCACAGGAGTTTGTTCATGAACCAGTTGCTCACACACACACACACACACACACACACACACCTGACTGAGTGTTCACATTACTTTGTTCACAGTATGTCTTTGTATAACAGACTATTGTTATTCCCGCGCTGACTCCGGAACATTCTCGAACCCGGAATGTGGTCTCCGGACGCTGTTTAAGGGTGTGAGGAGGGCAGAGGTGAGGGCGCAAAACGTCGCCTTTTCTCCTGTCAGTGGTCCCGAACAACGGCGCGATCGATACGACAGAAACGAAAGAACAAAAATATTCGGATTTTTAAAAAAAAAAAAAAAAGCTCGGACCCTATACACAGTGCCGACAACTTAAAAGAAGGAAAACCGGAAAAGGTCCGGACATGCAGAAATGCCAGGCACGATCGTTTGTGGGATTTGCGTGACCCGGGATGATTTCCATCACGTCCTGAACAGTTTAATATTCCTGTCCTTACACTGACTCGCACGTCACGGTTCCGAGATCCGTAGAACCCGAGCGCCGTCGCGCCGAGCGGTCGGGCGCTCGCGCTGCTCTCGAACCTGAGGAGACACAAAAACAACAGCGATCATTAAGACACGGTGTTTTAAAATCAGGCTTGTTGGAAAACTGAACATGATTCCTATTAATCATGCTAATCCCAGCCAATCCTCTCCGCCATCTTGGAAATGCACGTCCAAGAGGACCAGCATCAGACACGTCGGGAAGCTGGCGAGCAGATTCCGACCTATTTGCTATCCGGAGGCTGAAGGAGTCCGTCCCAGACCTCGTCTTTTCCCGAAGGTTATTTAAAATACTCGGAAACATCGACTTTATGGATTCTTCCTCGTGCAATACTTGCTAACACTTTTACTATAAAGGTCTGTCCTGATCACGTGTGATATCATCATTAGAAATAGCGCTTACACTTGAGGAACGGCCTCGCTGAACGACTCCACACGTCCGCAAGACAAAACACCCGCGACGCTTTCCTGCGTGGCGTGACGCTAATCTAGCTCAGACGTATGAATCTTCGTGACAAGTTATCTGGGAGTCTGTTCCTCTGAACAAAAAGGTGTCCGATCCTGTTTGACTAATTGCACGTGAAACGTCTTCGGGTTCACACGTCCGAGGGCGCTGGGGAAAGGCTGACGAACGCGCTTTGCCCCTGCAGCCATGAGCGCTCCGGGTTTAATTAAGGCAGCACATAACAGAGGGCGGCACCAGAAATTCCTGAACAGGCAAAGAATAGAAGATGTAGGACGCACGTGTCGAGATGAAGTCAGGCGGCAAATCTCGGGCAGACATGTGCAGCCTGCCGCGGATTAAACTTACACTGCTGCTGTGGAAACGTGACTCATCGGGTCCCGGCCACGCCCTCGGCTCACGCAGGACTCATAACCTTACAGGAACTGCACGGCGGGTGACGTGACGCGGCACGTGACGAACTAGTCTGACCTGGTGTCAGACTTTTAACAGGGTTAACGTGTCGCTGACGTGTTCAGAATGCCACAAGTTATAGTAACATTCACGGGCGTATAAGCGGTGAGTTCACCGCTTTTTTTTTTTGTTTATGATAAATGACAGATATATGACGTCTCACGTCAATGCGGTCACGTGAGAACAGAGCTTTCAGGGCCCCGAGGCCGAGTGAACATAACTGCCTAAATCTGTCCGACCCTTTAATTAAGGCCACACACCAAGCACCTCGAGTACCGAGAACTTCAGAAGTCTAACCCAATAATCACGCCAGAGTCTCACCTGTACTTCAGCTTGGAGTGCATCTGGTCTGGTTCACGTGGCGCACGTGACTTGGTCCATCCTGTGCTCGAGCTGGAAGGCGTCCGGACGGTCCTCGGGATTGACGGCCAACATGTCGAGTAGAAGCGTCCGGATGGCGTTGGACATGGAGCTGCGCGGCTTCTGCGGGATGTCCAGGACCATCCTGGGGTTCTCGAGCAGCGCCTCGCCGACTGGCACGATCTCGCCGCCCTGACGGATGTACGTGCCCAAGAGCTCGCGCTTCGACTCGCCGTCGATAAACGTGATCCGCTCGAGCATGGCCCAGATGATGATGCCGAGCGCAAAGATGTCCGCCTTGGCCGTGTAGTGACCTTCCCATACCTCGGGCGCCATGTAGAAGTCCGAACCGCATGCCGACGACAGCCAGAACTTGTTGACGTTGACGTTCTTCTCGACGGGGCCTTCAGCCCCGCGTTCCGCGCACCCGAGCCCGGCGCACACCTTGCTCAGGCCGAAGTCGGCCACCTTGATGACGGGCGTGCCGAGCTTCTGCGAGATCAGGATGTTGTCGGGTTTGAGGTCGCGGTGGACGATGTTGTTCTTGTGCAGGAAGGCCACGGCGCTGGTCAGCTGCTTCATGAAGCTCCTGTTGGTTCGTGGGTCGGGCCGTCGGGACAGGATGTACTGGTTCAGGTCGCCGCCGTCGCAGAACTCCATCACGAACCACAGGTAGCACGGTTCCTCTGGATAACCGGGGATGCGCTCGCCTGCACATGGGAAAAAGGTAATAAAATAATGGCTCCTTTTTAGACAGCGATCAAGACGGTACAGAATGCATTCCTGCTTTGCGACCCTGCGGGCCCGGAGGCGTGCATCTAAATCCCTTCCAAATTAGCTGGCTTGCTTGGACGATTACCAAGCTTAGAAAATTATTACAACTGTAACGTCAGCTGGAAATAGTTGGAACCATGGAAACAAATATCACATTTACTGGATTATTTTGCCGTTTTGAAAAGGAAATTGCATTTTCTCTGGCTTCTGATGGCGAGCCCGTCCCTCGGGGCGCCAATAAGATTTGACTGGAACATATAACGTACTGGAACGGGTCTTTAACGGTGCGACGGGGATTCATCCTCGGGCGAGAGAACGCTGGGAAGGGTGGAGGAACAATCCGGACTGAACCGACAAGTTTGCTAAACAATCTAAATATCTGCTCGGCCTGGCTGCGTCGTCTGCCAAGCTGCGTTTCGTTATGCGAGTCAGGGAAAGCCTTGAGCGATCTTTTCAGGAGTTCAGAGCTGCTGTTAAACTGCTTTTAAGAACTCTTGCGTGAACGAACCTGCAGAAACACTCTGAAGATCTGCTGCTATACCTGCTTTTAAACGCCGTCGCACGGTAGAGGCTGAGGAGTGGCGTGGGGCGCTTTTTTAAGTTCTTGAAATCGAAAGCTGGTCCAATTGGAGCGACTGTAGTCTTTCTTTAGTGCGCAGCCGCTTCTTTATTCTTCTTCCAAAGAACACTGTACAGACTGCACCGGTTACCTGCCAGAGCCTCGGAGCGGCTCGCAAAGCGTCGCGGCTGGATTTTCAAGTGGAGCCGCGACTTCCAAACTGACGAGCAGGACAGTTCGGGAAAGTCGACGGACTTTATCCCCGGTCATAAAATAATAAACAAATCTGGTAAATGTCTGAAGTTTTAGCGATACGTATTACCCATACTGTTCTTGTCACAGCTAATGAATCAGCTTTAGACCAGGGCTGCAAAAAAGCTGAGGCTTACATGACCCATATAAATAGGATCAACAGCTGCTGCACAAGCACCCACTTACAGAACACAAGAAAGAGAACCAGGAAACAAATTCAAACACGGCTTCCTGAACAAGATGCGAAGATGAAAATAAGACACAAGATCATTAATGCTGTTTTACATCTGAAGACTGAACAGACAGCCCCAGATGAAGAGAAGGGCGCAGGGAACGGCAGGGTTCCTGGGTGCGAGCCGGGAACTCGGGGGTTAACGTGAGAACGCTGGAACACTTACATGTTCCCTTACAGCTCAGTTTAGGAAGCTTACACAACACTACAAGCACGAGAGTACAATACAAAACACCAACAAAGTGTTCATGAAGAACTGGGCAATAATAATGAACACTTTTGACACAGAACCAGGCTGCAGCTTGTCTGGATGGAGTTTCATCACATACAGGAAGTGGAAACACAGGAAGCTGGCTCACTGTTCATAAACACAATAAACCACTTATACCTCATAAAACATTAATGTAGATGATGCATTATGGATAATGATTACAGTGACACTGTGTGTGTGTGTGTGTGTGTGTGTGTGTGTGTGTGTGTGTGTGTGTGTGTGTGTGAGAGAGAGCAGGCTAGCTGCTACCAGCTGGTTGCATAACACTGAAGTTAGATCAATTATCTCACCTTTTAGTGAAGTTTCCACTAATCGTAAATACTGTTTGGATCTTTTGTTGCCGTGGCTCATTTTCTGCGCCATGCCGTTCCTCTCCAGCACACACTCCTCCAAGTGGACGATGTTCTCGTGTTTCTTCTCCAAGCTCGCCAAGGCCCAGAACTCAGCCAGGGCCAGCTCGACCTTCTCCGGCGCGTCGCAACGGAGCTTCTTGACCGCCACGCGGGCGCCGGATTTCCGGGCCACGGCCTCGTAGACGACCCCGTAGCTTCCGCGACCCACCTCACGGAGCAGGTTGTACCGCGGTGCCATGACCACGCTGGCGTTCTCGAGGCTGACCTGCTTGGAAAAGCCCACGGTAAAGCAGGCCTCTTCGATGCTAGCATCGCCCGGCTCGTTGCCCTGCAGCGGGAGCGACCGCAAGACTTTCACCGCGTCCCGCTTCATCGAGGCGGATCTTTTACAGTCTCGCCTCCCGCTCCTTAACACTAACTGCCTCCGTGTCGCGTTGCGTAACTCCATGAGTTTCCGAACATATATGTTTAAGTACCAGTTTTTCATCACTTTCCTGACTAGTTGTTATTTATTATTTATCCCTTCTCGGCATTACATCGCTCGAGCCTCACAGACGTAAACAATAATAAACCCATTCTAAACTAGTTATCAAAAGTGGGCGTGACTTACACCGAGACGTTCCATTTCACCGCAAGACGAGGGGGACAAACGAACACGCCGAGTTCAAACTTCCACACGTGATAAGCTCATATAGAGATTCCTGTTAATTCCAGATCAATACTATTCAATACAAATAGAGCGCTAATCATTAACAACTATTTTTAACACGTATTAAAATCTGTAGCGATGTATCCAAAATTGATATCTCCCTAAAAATGAATGGGGTCGTCCATTTGCAATCAGGAAGGGTCAATCTTTTTGGGTCGCTGGGGGGGGTGGTACACCATTCAAAAACATGTTCCAGTGCTAATTTAAAACGGGACCCGCGAAAATGTAGCGTAGTTACACTTTATAAGAAATTTAACAATGTTATAACGACGAGTTTTCGTTTAAATATGGCATACAACATGTTTAATCGAGGCTCGCGGCGAACGTGTAGCATATAAAATGGTCTGGCTTTACGGCAACATGGAAGTTCACGGGCACGTGCGGAACAGCATGCAAGCCCACCACTACCTTGTGTGTACAGTACAAAGAAGTGAAGTGGTCATGGTGTAGAAATTCACAAAATAATGAAGCGAAACGAATTTTTTGAAATATTTTCGATAACACGGGTTATTAGACCTGTATTTTAAAAATTCAAACATGTTTGCTGCTTTAGTAATTAGAAGGTCATGGTATAAATGCACCTGTAAAGATAATGCTGAAAATTCTGCTTGTAATAAAACCTATAATTTGAGAAAACTTTCATTTTCCCTTCATCACCTATCCTGTTTTGATTTCATAGTAATTCTGCAAGATTGACTAATCATAAGAAGGCATTAATGTGTTACAACAAGCTATAACATTTTATATATATATATATATATATATATAAAACAATCACAGTATAACATTTATAACAATCAGAAATAAAGCTGTAACTTTACACTGTCTGCCACATACTCTTCAGAACAGAGGACTGTAAGTTACACAGTGAAGTGATAAGAGCATTTGTTTAATCAAAGACATACATTTCATTCTTTATAAGTGGAATAAAACACTTCAGGATGTGCCGTTATGGGAAAATAATCAACTTTGTGGTGGTAACCGTCCCTTCGCCTCGTCACACCCCATCGTTGATTATTTTCCTGTGACAGCATGTCCCATTGTCTTTTCTTCCTTAATGGGTGTTTATTGACACTATTATAAACAAGTTTTCCATTCAACTTTCAGTAAACGCTTGTGAAGGTGCTGACGTTATTGTCTGTGGTAATTACACACGCATTAAAGATTCAGAGTAGAATTTAAAATGCTTATGAATTTATTTATATACCAAATTGTGAAGCTGTAATTAACCATATGTTGCATACATCATGATATTCTCATGGGGAAAAAACTGTTTCATTGCATTTTATCAATGCAATACCTGACTGTATTAGGACAAAACGTTGCCCAAGATGGCCGCCTCCGTAACCAATCAATTTTGGGTGAGACAGACGTCCATTACTTGCTATTATTGTGCTGCAGCATTGGATAATTGATAGTGATTGCTCAGAAGGTGTTGCTGCCTTTTCTAATAAACCTTTAAATGCATAAAAAATATTGTTATATATTGTGGTTTAGGCACACCTGCTCTTTCACCAGGAGATTGAATCCCGAAAATTCCATAGCCATCCCAGTCGACGGAGCAAAATTTGCTGTTCTCTCTGGGTGGGAGGGGCTTACTCTGTCTTCCCTGTCAATCACAGTGAAACCAGCCAATCATGGGTGTCTGTGAGCTCGTGTATGTGGAAGAGGGCGGATAGCGCTTTCCTCTGAGGGTGTTAAGCTGCCCTGTGACTCAGCATGAGCAACAGTTTAAAAAGATGCGCTTGGCAGGATTTTTAGCATGGCTTTAGCATGTTGTTAACGTGCTATACAGGAAGATCACAATAATAAAACACAGTTAAGCAGCGATGTCAGTTTATTATATATACTGATCTAGTTATAATAAACTGGCATTACGCATTCTTTGTTAAAAGTCTGACCTCCTGTTTGACAAATTCAACTCCTTGGAGCATCAGCATCTCTAAACTCATCGATATGCAGGTTGGATGAGTGCAAGGTCATTACATAGCGCCTTTGGGAACAAGCAATGATGTTCTTCTCGTTCTTCGCCTCACTTTCACACAGATTTCGCCTCGACCTTTTTGTTTTCTTCTCATGGGTCGGTCTGACTGCAAGGACTGTTCATCCCCTACATTTTAATTTTCCTCTCTCTCTCTCTCTCTCTCTCTCTCTCTCTCGCTCCCTCTCAGGCAGAATATTATAAGTTTCAGGGCCACAGCACAACAGCCTCTCACATATTGTTTTGTTTTTGGTCTTTCTCTTGTCCTCTCTTTCTCCCATGCCTACTTTCTGCCTCCTTTTTTCTCTCTCCTGCCTCGCTCCGAATGTCATTTCCGTCGTCAAGGCAACCTGAAGGACACCACATTCACGTCGTTCAAATTCCTTTATCTTGTGAGGCTCTTGAGAGGAGATTCAGTCATGTTTTCATTATTGTAAATATGTCTAACGAAATAATAACTGACTGAGCAAGGATGCACATCAATTTCCACACGCAGGGTCAGGGAGTCACGACAAAAACCCTAAATCTTCACCCTTTTGTTTTCTGTTGGCTTGCAATACCAAACGGTTATAAATTTACCTAGAAAAAGTCGGCACAAAGCCAATGTAACTGTAAATGCGTCTTTCGCACCCTGCGTCCTTTCCCCTTCAGTGAATCACTTCTTTTTTGCCAGAGAAATTTTATTCATGCTTGTACAATATGGCTGCTGCTTCAACGGAAAAAACCCACAAATGTTTTCAGGTGTATTCCGTATCACCATGGCAACAAGTCAAAATCGTAAATTCTACAGTGTTTATTTATTCAAGCTCAGGTGGTCTTTGGGCACCCTGGGATTTGAGCTTGTTGTTATGTATGTTGTCAGTATTTACATTCAGACCTCAGCTCAGTGAAGGATGGAGTGAAAAACATTCTGCGATTATGAGGCTCATGGATCATGTGTAAGATAAGCGCAAGGTTGATGCTGAGGATGAATAATATCATACTGAAGCTGATCCATAAAACAAAAGGAGGGATGGCTGCTGCCCCCTACTGTTCATACGAAGCTAACAGCAAGTTCTGGAAAAAGGGAAAGCATAGAAGAGAGAAGTAGAATAAGAGAGAAAGTCATGTATCTTACTTTCTTTCTTTCTTTCTGTCACTTCCTTCCTTCTTTCTGTTCATCTTTCTTTCTTTCTTTCTTGCAGTTATATAACTAATACATCATCATACCTCTCAGTCCCATTGAAAGAGGTGTAAACATAAAAGAGGTGTGGCCTCTGTATGTGTCAGTCCCAGTGAAAGAGGTGTGGTCTCTGTATCTGTCAGTCCCAGTGAAAGAGGTGTGGCCTCTGTATGTGTCAGTCCCAGTGAAAGAGGTGTGGCCTCTGTATCCATCAGTC
>JAQQZR010000015.1:19759603-19794347 GCA_030068235.1 Notoglanidium macrostoma | reverse complement strand
CAGTCCCAGTGAAAGAGGTGTGGCCTCTGTATCCATCAGTCTCAGTAAAAGAGGTGTGGCCTCTGTATCCATCAGTCCCAGTAAAAGAGGCGTGGCCTCTGTATCTGTCAGTCCCAGTGAAAGAGGTGTGGCCTCTGTATCCATCAGTCTCAGTAAAAGAGGTGTGGTCTCTGTATCCATCAGTCTCAGTAAAAGAGGTGTGGTCTCTGTATCTGTTAGTCCCAGTGAAAGAGGCGTGGCCTCTGTATGTGTCAGTCCCAGTGAAAGAGGTGTGGCCTCCATACATGTCAGTCTCAATAAAGGTGTCATGGGCTCTGTACATGTGAGTTCCAGTCTTTTTCAGTTAAAATGTAGCTGTTTGTCCAGCAGTGAATCACTTAGTACACTGAAACATCTGTAAGTTATTGACTAACTAAATGTAAATTGTTGATTTTAGTTTATGAATATCATATAGGCTCGGAGGAAAAGATACCAGCGATGAGTTCTCACGGTACATCTTCTGCATTCATTCTGCTAATCCAAATCAATAAAACCACTCAGGACGGCTGAATGACAGCAGCAGCGTGACGGAGAAGCGAGAAGGAGGAGTTTCAGCAGCAGCTTTGTATTTCCCTGAAAAGAATAGCTCCTCAGAACGACCTTGTTCGGCGAAGATACAAAAGAGAAATGCGACAGCTCTTAATAACCAAAGCTCCTCAACATCTCACCAACTCAAACCCCCCCCCCAAAACCAAGAAAAATACAATCAAATGAATGAGAACTTGAGAATTATAAATTTTCAGCATGTGAAAAGCAGTTTTGCTTACACAACGTCCCTGTGAAATAAAAGTGCCGGCAGCTACATTAAAGCCAGTGTGCATGAGTCATTATGTTTTCCTCACACTTCAGATGTCAGCATAATGACAAGGATCCGCTCCTCCAACACCTAACCTGATGATTCATGTAAGACGGGCCACATATGCAATAAACAAATATCTGCATTTAATATAAAAAGAGATGAGAAATATCACTGACCAAATAATAGCTTAGGAGCCATTAGGCAACCGAAAGTCTGGGATCCAGAATAGATCTAAAGAAAGGGGGGGAAAAAAGCAACAAATGAGCATGTTGTGTGTACGTCATGTCACGTGTCATCCGTGTAAGGGGTAAAAAGTGTCCCTGATGTGCAGTAACTTGACACAACAGAGAAGAATAAAGGGAAAATAGGAGAAAGTAAAAGTTGCTACACCCACCGTAATTATTTATGGAAACAACAGAAGCTCCTTGGCTGCTATGGTTACCTTCGCACCATGTACACAACAGTCTTCAGGTGCTTGGCTCTAAGGCTAAATGTATCCCTCTCTCTACGTCATGGAGTCACTGATCACATAAAAACTTCATATCATTTAAAAACCACATGTAAACACATTTGCCAAGTAGTTTCCCAATGAGCTATTACCATTTTTTTTTAAACTTAGGATTATTACTAATGCTTATATAGTAGTGTGAAAAAGTAAGTACACCCCACCATAAGGTTTGTCTTTCTATTTTTGGATTGGACAAATTGCTATTTCATCATATATATTTTAAACCCGGGGCAATATACATTGATATCTGTGGAAAAAGTAGCGGATACGGCTGTGGTGAGGATGAGAAACAAATTATACGCGTATGTTTTAAACATCTTTGAAGAGAAAGTGTGGGAAGAGGAATCAGCTCTCACAGAAAAGCCATATATCAAAACAAATCAAGTAGAAAATGCAGTGACGTCAGGTGTGTTTATGCCAGAGAAGAATATTCGTCCTGCCCGACTGGGAATTCCAAGCTAAATGTCCGTTCCACCGTGCTTTTCCGTATCCGAATTTGGGTTTTTCCGAGTACAATTCCGATCGCAGTATAACATGGCATGCTATTTCAGTATAGATTTGTATTGAATGGAGACGCTGTTGGATGAATCAACTACAAATGGAAATCGTTTCAATTGAAGGGCTCAAATCAGCAGCAGCTCTTGAAAAGAAGTGGTTCAAGCACTCATATCTGGCCACAGAGATGATATGGATCCCTTATTCCTACTGCGTAGACGTAGGGTCTTATGTAGGAGTCAACGACCATTCTTCCAGAGGCCACGAGGGTAGAAATTTAAGCACCAAAGAAGGCGTGAGTCAGCCATGTGAATATGACTAAACAACTCTGCCTTGCAGTCAAGGTCAGAAAGGATCTGCTCTCAAAAAAATTCTGCAGTGTACCTAACAACATTTACATGAAGATCATGACGATCACTGACTGCAATGCGCTTGAACATGATGCTGTTAAAAACCAAAACCCTTGACCAAACAACGTACCTAGCGTTGACGTTATCCTGCATTTCTGCCTCACGTTACAGCCATTTGCCATCATAATCCTTATTTTGATGGGATTGTGTTATCGGGGTGACCTAAAATTAATAGACCTCCATCTGGATGTCAATTAAAATCACCTGCTCATGATGGAGTTAGGTCCAAGTGTAGATCTAATCCTGTCCGAATAAGGCTACGAAGGCAAAACATTTATTTTCTGTGCAGATTGCATGTGTTAGCGTTAGCATGTAATAGCATTAGCTGTTGTTAACTTAGCTGAGCATTGCAGTATGTAGATTAGCCAAGCACTGAAGTCGACTAAACGGCGAGGTGCAGCTTGGATACATTTCAAGAAATCATTTCAAAAATTAAAATGAAGGATCTTGTTCACTTTTATGAACTGAAATACAGAGGTAGATCATACTTTACTTAGCTGTGAGGGAATTTAAAGGGTTTAGCATTAAGTAGGTAGACAGATGCTTGTTTGGGCGTAAACGTGCAAGACACTGGGTTCTCCCTGAACGTGCTATGAATCTGTGATCTAATGTATGCAAAACTGTCAACCGGGAGCACACAGAGCAGAACAATAAAGTCAAAGTGATCCCGATTCTGCAGGAAAATCTCCAATCTGGCAACATCGGTGAAGTAGTTCAGGAATGGAGGAGGGGAATGGAGGCGTGTGCTGATGATCTTGAATGGGTGATTGAAAAAAAAAAACTGAGAAATGCTGTTCTTGGAACACCAAGCGGATACTGATTCCGGAAACATGTCATTTCCGGTCAGTAATTGGGTCCAGTGACGTATAACATATAAAGTGATGCACACAGCGCTCTGTATAGATATCGCCTTTCCTCGGACCCTTAACATGAACGTCACTGTTGAGCTCCTCGTACTTGGCGTGTGAATGATTCTGGTCCTGATTACTGTCCTCATCGTGATCGCTTTCAACATGCAGGAGCGTGAACGCAGGGTGGAGGGCGGTATAGTACGAGTGGCGCTGTGTGAAAGTGCGTGTGGTGGAGATACCGTCGTACCTAAGAGGCGCAGGATTGTAAACACAAGCGGTGGGGCAGCAGAACACACAAACCTTCTACCTCCGGAGACGTGACCACGTCGATAATTGGGATCATGTTTGGACAAGGGATTAATGATTTATAGAGACCCAAACAGAGAGGAGGGCTCCGGGCCGCACGCCATTCTCATCATAGCACGTGGAAGAATGTTTCTGTTTCCTTGCTTGTTTCATTTTCACACACACTTCCTGTCTCTGCTTTATATTCCAGGTTACGCAAGGCTTCCTGTGCAACTGTGAAATGTGAGTGATGCTTTAAAAGATGGAGTCCGCGGTTCCGGAGAAAGAGTGTTGATATTTGAACTGAACAGCCAAACACCTCCTTTCAGTGCTCCTTCAGAAGCTCCGCCCGCAACATTCAAGCACAAGGCAACGACACGAACAACTGGCCTAGCTGACCAAAAGGGAAATATGGTGGAATCCAAAGCAGCTATAGACCATACAACCAATCCGTTACTTTGAACAGATTGTGATTATTAAAGTGAAAAGAGGAATCAAAAGCCAAATGTCTAATCAGATCCTCACCTTTTGGACAAAGACTGATCAAATGAATGCCATGCGAGCGCAGAAACACAGCATCCCAAAAAACTATTTGTGTGCATGGAAATTCAGCATGTATTATCTGAGAAAACGACAGCTGCGTGTCTAGCGGTGTGTACATACAGGACATATGTGATCGCCATCCTCCCTCTCTCGTTACCCCAAAATAAAACCTGCCGGAGCTTTCATTACGGACGTCTCCGCATGAGTCAGTGTGTTCTCTTCGCACTTCAGATCTCACCATAATGACGAGGAGTACTCCGACTAGTGCTGTCTGTCTCTTTCATTCGGAAATGATATCGTGCGCCTCGATACGTGATCCAAAAGCTGTCAACAGTTCAATATGACATGAGTCACAGAAACGGTTCGGTTCGATATGATGGGTTTCATTATCGTGACACAGTTCAATATTGATGCTATTTTGTGTCTTCGTTGGTCGAGAACAAAAATCTATTCATCTAGGAATAAAGAGAAGCAGAAAGAAAGACAGAGAGAATGAAAAGAGTGCACATGTACAGTACGTGTACAGAAGCGGAGAAGCGTTCAAACATTCTCCACTATCTGAGGATTTGTTTCAGAGCAAATAAACAAAATGTACAAAATCTTATGGATTTTGACAAACAAAGGCAAAGTGTGAGTGCGCCCCACGACGTCCAGAATCCTTTATAATTATTATATTATAGATATAAAGTTATATTGTAAAGATTGGGAGTGAGAAAGGTGGATTATGGAGAGGATCATTTCCGTACATCAGAAATACGTGCCTTGTTTCTGATGAAAAAGAAGAAAAATAGCTCTCAACTGGCCATTGCTTCAGCTTTTCGGGTTATATGTTCAGGTGTTTGGTGTTGATTTTGTACACGTAGTTGGAAATGTAACTCAGAAACAGCGTGTTTGATCAGAAATGGTTAGAATACTAACTAACCAAAAAAAAATGAAGAGTCAGGACATGCTGCACGGTGGAACGCTGATCTCACACAGGAAGTCCGTCATCAACACCTTTATCAAATGTGAAGGATTTTGGTCATGTCTTTTGTTTTTCCAATCAGCAAGAGATCTAATAACCACACCGTCCTCATCAGATGGTGCCTAGAAACTCATTACACATTCATATTGAATCAATGCGAGACATTTTATGCAGATTATTAAGAGAACGGGACAATAATCATGCACCTTGTTAGTTTCTATAACCAAAATATGGTGCAATGATGATCCGGCGTAATTATTCGTCTCAGACTCTTTTGAGTAGAACGGAAAAGAGAAACGACACCAGGATATCATTTCGGCGCTCCTGCTGCGTGTACAAACGTATACCGACGTCACTGCTGGTCCTAACCTTCGACCGTCGCCACAAACTCTCCGACTTTTCTGCTTCATTGTAACACGTGTAGCTCAGATGAATAACGGCAGCCGTGTTTCTTACAGGATGGATGGAGCATGTCTCTACGAAATAGTGACTATAAATGTTGTAATTCTCATAAAACTCCTTTTTTTTACAGACTCCACTTTTCCAGCTCAGGAATATAAATAGCAATCAATCACTATATCATATTAACCATATTAAAAACATTTCTTATAAGCATCAGCAACATGTCAGGTTTGTGTTTAGGGCTGGAGATTGAAACCGTGGTTACTGCATCAGGCTGCCTGTTTACTGTCAGGAAAATAAAGCCAGTGGTAAGCTTTAAATTTGCAGAATAATATTATTTATGTAAAGAATACAACGCTTTGGGATGTGCTGTTGTGGAAAAATGATCAACGGTGGCATCGTGTGAAGAAGTGAGGTTACTGTTACCAGCCTGAAGTTGGTTATATTTTAATAACGGGGGAAAACAGAACATCAGCAGTTCGTCCAGATTTTTGTTCATTTATTTAAGATCACACTTTGATTGTATAGGTGTTTATTTAACATGTGTGAAAGGAGTCTCCAGGGTCAGTAACAGTCAGAGCTAAAGCTGTAACTTTACCTCGAAGTTCACAGGACGGAGGAGTTCCCAGTTTCCCAGTAATGTGACCAGCTGCGTCGTCGCTGTAAAACACTTCAGGATGTGCAGTTATTGGAAAAGAATCAACTCCCTGGTTGTAACTCTGCTTCGAATCAAAACACGATCCTTACATAAAACTACAAAAATATACATGTAGCATACACAGACTGTGCGCTTTGCTTGTTGTTTAGAACAGGAGCTAGATGAACATGGATCAAATCTTGTACTTCTTGTAGAATACTATACTTTTACTGGCAGGTCCAGCTCACTGATACACGCCACTGGAATATTATAAACAAATCTCACAAAGCAATTGTGTTGCTTTTTTTTTTTTTTGTATTGCTTTTTATTCAGTATTAATCAGAAGCGCATCACTTGGATCAGGCTTCAAACGTGCTTTATAGATAAAATCACACACACTGAGTGCACAAGGTTAAACCTTATTTGATGCAGTTTGTAGGTTTGTAAGATGAATCGATCCAAAGAATCGACTCGGTCAACTGAACCGCACTGCCTGATTATTAGTACGGATCAACATGTGGGCAGTGATGCTGATGTGCATAATTCGCATTAGCATAATCACTGATCACTAACTGAAGTGTAACCAGTAAAATTCTTTGCGTCAGGAACACACACGTCTCCAAGCGCGCGGTGTTGATTTGTAACTCAACCCAGTAGGGGTTCAGTTCTGACAGAAAGACTGAGGGGCGTTTATTTTGTTGCTCTCTAGCCAGGACGTCTTAAGGGTGGTGTTCACAGGTTCCCTTGTGTGTGTGTGAAGTGAATGGAAAGGATGGAGCGTAAAAAGCGCGCAGGATGGTGTGGAGTGTGTGTGTGTGTGTGTGTGTGTGGGGGGGGGGGTGTGTGTGTGGGCGCTAGTTTCTTGTGCGATTGGTCAGATGAAGGCGGACACTGCGATGCCAGTGGGTGAAGGGAAGGTGGGCAGCGGGCACAAGGAGGAATAAAGAGGAGAGCACAGGAGAGGCGAGCCTGCAGAGGGAGGCGCACTGCTCACAAAACTGCTTCATTCCCTAGGATTTGCATTAGTACTGAGAAAAACAAGGGAGTGGAACAAACAGGTAATGCTCCTTATTAGGGTTTTTAATACCTTTGCGTATTATTATTTTTTACATTTCTAATTATAGCTTCATTTTAGACCTACCCTCAGGTTGGCTTATTATTATTATTATTATTATTTTCAATCAGCTATCTAATAAACTGGAAAGTAGTGCTGAACGAGGTCCGACTCTACTGTGGTTAGGACTGCAATCAGAGCCTGCAAGAGTTAATTCGACTGAATTATCCACAGCGCCTCAAAGCATTTTAGGTTTTACATAAATACGCAAATCTCGTTTCTCGTTCATCTTCTGAACTTCACACTTCCACCCCTTACGATTAGACTATCATTATTATTATTTTTGCATTGAGGTTCTAAAATCTAATTCTTTGCAAATGCAGCTTGGGAGACTAAATCTGTACAGGTTGAAACTCTTTGGTTAAATGTCTGCTACGTTGTTGGGAATAAAACGCAACATGTCACCGAGACGCGTCTTTTGCACCTCTGGAAATGTCGATGTTGTTGTTTTTGTTTGTTTGTTTTTTTTAAGAGTAACGCTGTAAATGTTACCTAAATACACAGTTCTATGTAAGAGACACACTAAAGGTTGATAGCGACAATAAAATGTAAATAATCTATTACTGGAGCATTTACGCACTCTTTATAGCTGCACCGTGATTCCACACTGCGAGAGAGTTGTCACGTTAATTCACAAACAGTAATGAAACCGAATCCTCTGATTTTAAGAGCAAAACACTGCCTGTCTTCAGTGTAATCGTCTTTTCATTGCTTCCCCCCGAAATTTAGTTCATTAAAGAATTATCCTGAGATCAGACCAGAATCAGGGGTCGATACAGAGCAGAAGAACTCGAACTAACCACGTCTCTTTTCCAAACCCCCTGCTCTTCTATACAGGATCTTCAGGAGAACTATGATGGAGTGGTATGTGTTGGTGTTGGTGCTCAGTTTGCCCTCTCTATCCTGGGCCGGCTGCTCTGAACAGTGTCTCCAATGCGCCCTGCAGATCTCCGACTCACCGCTCAACCTGCTGGTAAGATCCTCCTGCTGTGCCGAAGTAAGCACCTGTTACTGAGCAGACAGGTTTAAAATGTGGGGGAGAAGAAAAAAGCAGCACGATTAGGACTTAAAAACAACCCAAGAACCCAGAGGCGTGTTTTTATTTCATGAATCGTGTTGATCCGTCGATTAATCGTGCTGAAATTCCTGGTATTTTCTTTTACGATAGTAAAAGTCGGAAAAGTGGACGAGCTGAAACGTCGTATTTGGAATGTAAAAAAAAAGAAAAAAAAAGAGTCTCTTTTAAAATTGTACTCACGTTTTAAAACATTATACTCTCAGATAAAAAGGGTACCAAACTGTACCTTACCGTATAGCCTTATCTGATGCACATATTTTCATATTATATAATGGAATAAACGATCATGATAAGCTTTTCGGGAACACTTTATGCATCCTAAAGATCCAAAAGGTGAAGGGTACTTAAGTGATAAGGATTGCTATGGCTTAGTACCGTTGTTTGCTAAAAATGTAGAAGAGGGTGGGTTTCTCCTTCCAGTTCTTCCTTTTACATCCGTCTTGGAAAGATTTTTCTGCTTTCACCCTTGCTCACTTCTAAAGCTCTTATGTCGTCCAGATTGGATTTG
Organism: Notoglanidium macrostoma; assembly: GCA_030068235.1. Lineage (NCBI taxonomy): Eukaryota > Metazoa > Chordata > Actinopteri > Siluriformes > Auchenoglanididae > Notoglanidium > Notoglanidium macrostoma. Next base: position 19,785,714 of record JAQQZR010000015.1, on the reverse strand, counting down.
CGCTGCAAAGCTATTGGATAAAAAGAAATCAGTACTGTTCCCTTTCAGGAAAAAGCATACTAAAACAATACCATTGCTTGTAGGTGCTTGTTATACGCAAGAGTACACCTTTTGGGTACCTGCACACATAGTATTAATATAAAAGCGAATAAAATGGCCAATTGCATCACGTTCACGTTAGATGAGGAGAAAAGATACACACTAAAAGGTATGAAAGAACTGTGAGTGAAAAAGAAAGCGCGTGTTGGCTTTTCACTCAGTAAGGTTTGAAGGTTAAAGCGCTGATATTTCTGATTTTGTGCTCCAACTCATTTATTCTTGCAACAAAACCTGCTAGAAATCGTCTATTCTGAGACAAAAGATTGCCGAGTTCTCGATGTAACTGGTCAGAAGGTGTTAATTACTTTACAACAGCAGCTCTGAGTGCAGGTTATACTGATGTGCTCGTTATAACGTGTTGTCGTTTCTATAGTAACAGCTCATTCCCAGGGACTTCTATGGAAGACGATCTATATAATCTAAGGCTAATTATAAACCGATTAAATCATTCTTTTAGGGGACTTTGCGTTGACGTTCCTGTGGATGGAGTCTCCAGTGGGAGCGCTTTGTTGTGTCTCCAGGAGTCTGCGAATTCTGGTTTCGCATCAACATGTCCAGCTGCTTTTTTTTTTTTTTCTTAGATGGAAAACAAGCGAGTCTGGAGAGGGAACGACTGTTTATAGCTGCGATGACGTAATCAATAATTACTGGAACTGACTCGTCTTGCGGACGTTAAATGTGACCCCAAAGGGATAAAAAGTATGACGTGTTGTTGAGTAATAAATTAAAACTTGTACTTGTTCTCCGTTTGCTGTGGTATAAGAGGAATAAAACACATCATCATGTCATGCTGTTATAGGAAAAGAATGAACTGTTTCATTTCTTACATATCTTATCCATTCCACTGTTCTTTTTCCTCCCAATCAGACCTGTACGTTAGAGTGCGAAGGGATGCTTTCATCCAGCACCGAGCTGGATCGGTGCGAGAAGATTTTAAGGGAACGACCCGAGGCCGACCTGCAGGAGCCGACGGCGTCGAACCCGGTCAAGCGCTACGGAGGATTCATAAAAAGGATCGAGAAAAACAAAAAAAACCTGCTGACTTCGCCCTGGAGGGAGAACGCTATAGATAAAGGCTCGCTGGCGAAGAAATACGGCGACGCCGTGTTAAAACTGATCGAGAGAAACGCGCCCGAGCTGACCGGGGACGTCGAAGGGGAAGACGTTACCTCAGAGAACGACGTGGGACTTTACGACGGTTCGTTTCCTCTGAATGAGGTGAAGCGTTACGGCGGCTTCCGGCGAAAATTCGTCCCCAAAAGAAGCGAGTCTGAAGAAGAAACCGGCCAGCAGGAGCTGCAGAAAAGATACGGAGGCTTCATGAGAAGAATCCGTCCTAAATTAAATTGGGATAACCAGAAGAGGTACGGCGGCTTTTTACGGCGCCATTTTAAAATCTCAGTGCGTTCCGACGAGGAGCCTTCGTCATACGACGAATTTGGTCTTTAGGGTGTTTTGTCCAAAAAAAAAAATAAAAAATAAAAATAAAAAATAAAAAATAGCTGAACTTCTACAGGCTCATGAAGTCTCACGACTTTCTGTTGTACTTGCCAAAAACATGCTGCTAAACGTTTGGACCCCGTATCCACTGTATCACCTGCTCTTTACGGCATCCGTGTATTGAAATGACTCCGCCGTTTTTGCTGTTCGATGTAAACAAATACGATGCGTGCTGTATTTTAATGCTTGTTTTGAAATGACAATAAAGGGCGAGACCTTGATTTACCACATCTTGTGTTACTTAACAGGATACTTAAAAAAAAAAAAAAAAAAAAAAAAGATGAAAACTTTAAGTTAATAAATAAGTAAAAACATTTTCTCTTCTCAGAAACCACGGTACACGATTACGGCTAAACGTTGCCACCTGCTGGTCAACAACAGAAGTGCAAAATGTATAAATGCATGTATTAAAAATAATATAAAATCACATAGTTATTAGAGTAGGGTTCTATGTAAAACGTTTTGCGGGTTCCCCTAGCAGGAAAACAAACAAAAAGAAATCCCTAAGGGTTCTAGATTTGACAAACGTGAAATGTATAGACACGACCTACTCACAACAGTCGGCAAATTCTCAGATTAAAATCTTTCTTCATGTGGTCTTTGGATAGTGACCGGTTCCTCACTTTCTAAATGGCTTTTTAACAGACAAACGTTTTGTTGATGGGTTCTATGTAGAACGTTTTAAGGTTCGCTTTAAGACATCTTGAGATTGACGAATGAAAAATATAGCCAACACTCATCAGTCATAACTGAGTCGCACATTCTCAGATAAAAAGGGTTCTTCAAGGGTTCTTTCACTCCTTTGTCACTTCATTCATTCATTTTCAGTAAGTGCTTTATTTATGCAGGGTGGCCATGATTCCAGATTCCAGAGCTTGAAGGACACCGCACACGCACACACACACACCAACAAAAATTCTACTTACAAAACTATTTAAGTGGATCAGAACACTATTAGAAAAGATGGTTAAGAATTCGAAGCTTAAAGGCAACTTAAGAGATCTGGATTTAACCTTTTCTCATCCAAGAGTCTAGATATTGACCATGTTATTCTCCTGGATGCGCTCATTAGCTGGAACATTTCTGACAGCTTGGATTTAATGCCCTGGATGGACAAACAGTAATCCGAATCAATGAGGTTCTAACGAAATTCCCGCTTTGCATCCCTGCACGTTCGTGTGCTGTAGATCTAATTAACCTGCACGCTGACCTTTTATTCATTATTCATATTCAGAGACATCCTTCAGGTGCCTACTGAGATGCTCGTAAAGGAAATCACAAAGGAGGTGGGAGATGATCAATAGCGGATCCTGACGCTTAAAAGGGTGTACGTCGGGAAGGGCGCCAGAACGCACACACAAGCAGGGAGATGAAAGCATGTAGACGCACGAATCACACGAAGCAAAGTGTGAGAGAAATGTGTACTCAAACACGCACTGTCGCCTCACAGCAAGAAGGTTCTGGGTGCGAACCTGCCGCTCGACTAGGACCCGTCTAGGACGTGTGGTTTGTGTGCCTTTCCTCTGGGTGATCCGGCGCAGCCACGTCCCTGAAAATAAACACGTCTCGGAGCACGACACGTTTTGTCGGAATCCTTTTATCAGAGAAAAAGCATTGAAGTATCACTGATCAGTAACAAAACATACAAAGCATTCATAGCATTATATTTACACATGAACACACCAGCATTACTTTTCTCTCCATACACACTTAATTAGAGGTTGTACATGGCGGAGAAGATGAAACCACGGCCGTAAGAGTTTCTTCCTTGGTTTTTTTTTTTTGTTGTTGAAGGAACTAATTGCATGTAGGAACTAAAGTTGTGAGTGCAGAACTGAAGAAACACCACAGTTTGGTCTGAGGAATCATTCAATTGCTCGGCTTTGCCTCTTTAGTAAGTCTTACCCGCGTTGCAAAGAATCAAGAACAGTGTTGTTGAAACCGCAACTCTGTTTTGAGCAAAATTAAAGCTCATATTTTTGTGTGAGCTCTGGGTAAGATTTTCTTACAGGGACTCCTGCTCTTGGCAACGCATTCAGTTTTTCAAGACCCTGAATACTTGGCGGATTTATAATTTTTTTTTTTTTACCACCGCCTTATTGACACTCGCTGTCCTGGACTAGTAAAATAAATAACTAAAACAGAGGAACAGTTTTAGCAATCCAAACATGAGATGGAAGGAATGCAAGATTTCAGTGCATGACATGAAATGTATCCAAAAAAAGCACACCTCATCAAATCAAACTAATAATCTTCTTCCATTTCTTTCTTTGAAAGAGCACGCGACTCTACTGATTGTCTTTGCTTTGCTGTTCAGTGTTCCCCTCTGCCGTCTCTTCCGCCTGAGCTCCCAGCGTCTCCCCCATGGCAGAACTAACAGGCACCGCCATGATGGTGCTGCCCCCTGCTGGTGCTGCCAGGCTCTGCAGCACGGCTCCGGTTCCCAGAGTGGGCAGCGTGACCAGCTGAATGGGACTGAGCATTTTGACGATGGTGGAGCCTCCTGCGATGTCCGAGCTCAGCACGGTGAAATTGGACGCGTCGGGCTGCAGTTCTGTTCCTCCTGGAGATGTCAGGACCGTGTAGCTCCCTATAAAGGGTGACTGATTAGTGACGGAGCCTCCCACGGCTGATAGGATTTTGTCCAATGGGATGCCCGTAAGCTGGGTGATGGGCAGAGCGAACTGGGAGGGCTGAGCAGGCGGAGCCATCACCGAGGCGGGTCCGGAGACGGCGCGAGTGAGGCGGGGACGTTTTGGAGCTGGGGGCGTGGTTACAGGGGTCAGGTTCATGAGGACGTTGTTGAGGTGCTGGGATTTGCTCTTCAGTTCCTTGGCACGCTTGCGGTGTTCGTCACACTGCCGCTCCAGAGCTACAAATTAAATATGATCATAAATCGGATGGCTAGATTATAAACGTTCGGCGTCTAAACCAGCCTGGAGGATTTTTGTTTTTGAAATAGAGGAATTACAGCTCTGTTCCGGCTCCACCGCTCGGGCTACAACGTGAGCTGCACATTGTAACCGCAGCCTACACGGACAGGCCGGCATCACGCGTCACTCACCTGCTAAGCTCTGCGTGTACTGTTCCCTGCAGCGATCCATTTCGCTCTTGTGGCTGGCCAGCACTTTCTTCACCAGGTCCAGCATGCCAAAGTTCTGAACGATGTTGTTGAGCAGAGCTGCATCTATAAACGAGAAACATGACTCTTGTGTACTGATCTATAAATGTGTAACCAATCAATGTTGACTTGGAAAAGTTTTTATTTAATTCTTAGGCTTTCTTCCATGTTGGGGAAGGAGCCATTTAAGCGCAACACACCTGAAAAGATCCGTGGCACTGAATACATACTGTTTAGAACACCATAAATATAATACCTGTATACAGTCACACCCCTACACAAAATCAATGCAGATTTTTCCAATGCAAGTTTTTTCCCCTCTAAGTTTCTGTTCTGGCAATAGCTAATATTCCCGCTGACCTTTGACCTGTAGCGGAGGTTCGTGGATGCGTTCCTCCAGGCCTTTGAGGATCCCCTCAATCTCTTTCTGCAGGTCCTCCACGATGACCTCCAGCAGTCCGGCGTCCTTCAGACCTTTCCAGAACGTCATGGTGTCCTCTGAGAACAAACAGAAGCTGCGATCAGAAATTCTGTGCCAGTCTCTTCTGCGTTTTTTTTTTTTTTTTTTTAAATCTGTTCTTACTCATTTATCCATAACTCAGTTGTGTCTGTTCAGAAGCTCAAACGAAATCGGTGGCATTTTTGAAGAAGAAAAAGACTCTGGATGTCGTGTATGATCCGAATAACACGAGTGTCACTGCACTCCATGTGCACGATGATGGAGAATTTAGAGCCAAAGTAAGGAATAAAAACCACAGTATTCGGTCCGTAATTTCACTCACCTCCTATAGCCGTGACCCACTCGGTGCCGTCTTCTGAGCTTTCTGTTGTAAACGTGGCTGTGGATCCATTTACTGTTTACACATTAAACACACCCAATTAACAACAAGTCAACAAACACTCACATGCACAGTGCAAGGCGTGTACGGTGAAGCGGTACCGTCAGTAGAGGACGGAGTCGGCGCGGTCTCGGTGGACGCCTGGCTGCTGAGAGACGCTCGCGTCCCCACCAGGTCGATCTTGGTGCTGCGGCACGTGTTGGAGCACAGCTTCGAGTGCTGGTAGAAGTCCAGCTCGCCAGAGTCCATGATCTTCCTACAGGACACATAAATACACAGTCAGGCACGTACGAGTTTCACCTACATAATAACGTAGTAATGTAATGTAATGTAGTAATAATGCTAGAGACAATAGAGACAAGTTTTAATTATAAGTCTTTATTTAAAAAATGCACGTTCAATGTAGAACGTCTAAACATTTACTTTGGTCGCGTATAAAGAAAAGCAGGTGAGATTTTTGAAGGCAGTGATCACGTGACCACGGTACAACAGACGGCTGTATCGCACTCACTACAGAGATAAACGGGTGCGTTTTCTCAACGCCGCAGGGACACACACACCTGAGCATCGTCCCGTTGAGCCGTATCGCTCGCTTCCAGTCTTTCAGAGTGGATTTTCCAGCCAGGTAGACAAACTCCTTTGGACTGATCAGGTGATTGTTGAACTGGAACATAAAGCATTAGAGGTGATGGGACCAGTTTAGGAGCTTCATGTTGTCCTATAGCATGACACGAAATTGCAATTCCAAGGTCAATATCCAGCTCATATCGTCATGTAACTGTAATTTCTCCTGAGCAATCGATCAACAAAACACTAAGACTGGACTGTTTCTTCTCTTAAAGGCTTTACACGTCTTACAACACAGGAAAATGTATCTGGTGAAATAATGCATTACTCAACCCGTGCTGCGGTCAGGATGGGATTTAACTCATAACTCTCTACTGTGGTTTTTTTGTGCCTTCACTCTAACAAGCATGTTCTACGATGATCTGACGCAGGGTGCGCAAACTTTTGCAGACAGTGACCCACTTCATTGAGGGGGAAAAAACAACAACAAAACCACCCTTTACGACCGCAGCATGGATTTATTTTATGCATATAATCCAACAGGACCAATATTTATTTATTGGATTAAAGATTTTTCCATCCATGCATCATATTTTCCACTTTCTACAGTCTCGGAATTGTAGTTAAAATTTTATTCATTCATACTTTTGAAGTGACTGAGCTTTAAAGCGATTTCCTACAAGGATTTTTAAACAACAAAAAGCGCAACTGTTGGAAAAGTATTATTGCATAAGTAGAATAAACCACTCTGGAACACGCTATTACAGGAAAATAATAATAATAATGATAATTCTTACAAAATAAAATGTAAATAATAAAACACTTGGAGGAGTGCTGTTAAGGAACAATAATCAATGACATCTAGAGACAACGTTACCACCTGAAAGCGATTCATTTCCGATAACAGCACTTCCTGAAGGGTTTTTATTAACATTAATATCAAAACTTTCTTGTGCCGGTCGAGAAAATTAATCAACACCTTCTGACCAATCAGAATTGAGAATTCGGTGTTGTGTTGAGAGGCCGGGCGCACGATTACCCGACGTGTGTGCGAGCGTCAGGCCGCCTGCGCAGTCAGTAAATATTCTCCCGGCACACATAAAGCCTGCTGTATGAAACCTCTCATGCTGTGACTCATTCACCTGCACACATCTGACGTTGATGCCCGGGCAGACGAATTTCTTCCACACCAGGTCGGCCTTGCTGTCTCCGCAGGTTATTTGGTAAAGGATGTCCGTCTCTACATCCACGTCTGCTGAAAGCTTCACTGCGTGGAGGGAAATGACACGGCGTTTAGAACTACACGCCACCTGCTGCAGTAAAGTGTTATGCTTTGGATTACCGATTATCTTACCGAGCACCGCGTCTTTGGGCAGGGATATAGCGGGACCGGATTCAGCCTCTAAACTCTGCTCCATATTATCCACCCTGTAAAGGAAAAACCAACATTAAGCGCTTTCCTTCATGGCTGAATGAATGCTCACTAAACATAAGCTGCATTTAAAATAATAAAGAATGACTGAAGCTATTCTTTCCTCCATCGCATCACTAGGAAATTTCAGTATCAAAGCCATAGCTATTTCCTAAAGGACATATAAAGTGACATTTTCATGAACCATTACGATATCAAGAACCTATAAACAGGTTAGATATATCGCAGGCCATGTCGGAAGAGTGCCGGACTGCTGAGAAACAAGCAGCGCGTGTCTCACTCGGGCTGTTGCAGCTCTGCGGTCTCCAGCATGTCCTTCATGTCCTCCACGGAGGGACTCTGAGCCGAGCTGTCCGGCGTTGTCGTCACCACCACCACCTCCTCCACGTGGACGTTCTCCTCAGAGGTGGAGGCCATGATGAAGAAGACCAACACGGTCTTCCTTTAAAAGGCGGCTCCTCTTAGGTTCTAGGAAAGATGCAAAGATCAGAGCTGCAAATATATATATATATATATAAAGACTATTTATTCTATGTTTGTAGAACCAAGCCAGATTATTGGAGCAATTCTGGATTCTGATTAGTAGGAATGTGCTGATGAATTATATACCGAGAGAGAGAGAGAGAGAAAGGCTGGAACGGAGAGGAACGATTCATTATTTCGGACAAAAGTAATTATAAACGGATAAAAAGCAAGGCATAGGAAGAATACAACATTTCAGCACGTGAAATGATTTTTTTTTATAGAAAAACAATCAGCTTTAGGTGGTAACAGTGACTTCCCTTCATCACACCAGCTCATCGTTGATTAGTTTCCTATAATAAAAAACGTTATCAGTGGCTATTTTGTTTTTGAGATGAAATTAACTTCAGGTTAAGGGTACAAAACAAAACCTTTACTCGCACCGCACAGGCTACAAGCGGTATACTTTCATAATTAGCTAGACGGCTAATGAGAAATATTTAAGATTTATAATTGTAAAGAATGTGTTACCTACAGTCTCATAGATATATCTACCTGGTATTTATCTTATCTTTTTCGAGCTATGTAACTATTTTAGCGCAACATTCATCAAATAAATATAATGAGCCATTTTATATCCAGCTCTAATCTGCAACGTTAACGTCAACTCTAAACCTCTATCATGCTAACAGCTAACTAGCCAAACTAACAATAAAGCAGCAGCATAATAATAATAATAATAATAATAATAATAATAATAATAAATATAAATATATCCAAAAATGACACTGTATGTATATAAATATTAAGTACTTTACCGTCAAGAGTTTTGTATTTAGGAAGTGAGTTAGACGGAGGAGAACAGTGCGCATGCGCAGTAACACAGGACACCTGACGTATCCCCCTGAACCATGCTGCCTTCAAGAGCGACTCGGATTTATAACGTTTCCAGGTTGGGATGTATGAGGAAAAGCTAGCTCGGCGATTATGATGTACTTGGATAATCTGATATATTTTAGTATTTTCCCTACCATCTTACCATGTCGTAATATATACATAACACAATTAGTTACAGATGAAATGTGATTACTAATAAGTAATCAAGTAAGTAAACGAATAGTTACTGAAACCATGTTCTCCTCCGCCTTGATGAAAGGGGTAAAGGTCATTTCTTGAATACCGAATCAGAAAGATCTTTTAAACCCACATACACACACACTATTAAAAAGTCACTCTTAAGAGATTGAGAAAAAAACAGGTAAAAAAATTAAAATAGGCAAAATAATATAGAGTAAGACAGGAGAGAAAAGAGAAAGAAATATGTTAGGCGTATGCCCATTAAGAAATGATGGCAGGACAATAGGAAAAAACACGGAGAAATAAAATAATTTTCTAACTTCCCATTTTAAAACTTTTTGCAAAAAAGAATTGCACCTACATTCATGTCAGGAACTTAATTAGACGGTGGCACTTGAATGCATCATTTGTCTCACTTTTCTTGCATAACGTCTTTGTAATTTCAGTTCATTTTACATGTATTGTGCATTTGTATTAATATACATAAATCACAAGCACCACAGTAATCTTTTGTTTCGTATTATTTACTTGTAAAGATCAACAAGTACAAAAGTTTTTTTTATAACCAGGTGACATTATTGATTACTAAATGCTTGGTTATGGTTGATTCTGCAAAAAGAAGAAAAAAAAAAAAAAAGCCCACAGAGAACACAGCTTTAAACTTCTCACTAATAAATGACTAAATCAAGTCTGGTTTTCTAAATCATGTGTTTAGGGAGGCATTGTAGCACTGGGTAATTTGTAAATGTGGCGTAAAGTGTAACTGAACAATCGCAGAAAGAGAGCAGGTTTAATGTGTTGCGTTTCATTCTTCATTATCGTTCATCAGAGCTGAAAGGTGACTGGATTTGGTCACTTCTCTTCAGTCAATCTGGAAGAAGAAAGATGAATTCATTAGTACACGGAAAATTAAAACGGTCCCACTTTCCAAACACATACAAGGCAGAATGTGCTTAAATTGTAATAAATGATCATGAACGAAATCATGCTTCGTAAACAGTAAACAGGTTTACGATTACATTCATATGCATGATTACGCTTCATTTTTTATTTTGTAATACAAAAACATACATAAACCTTTCCGTCCAGTGACGGAGTGCAGTGATGTAGACATGCTGTATGGTAAATCTTACAAACCAGTGCAAATCTTACCATGTAATGCATGTTAACAAGGGGATCCCTTCAACCGACAAAGTTGATGACAACTAGGTGGAGCACGATGTGGGCGAAAAGGAAGTCAGCGAAGGCTCTTTCCGGTGAGATGGATAAGAACTCTGCTTTGTTCTGAGGATTGATCTGGATACGCAAGCAAACTGGAACAAGCACAACAAGGTATTAATTAATGAGCTTCACGCAGGAAGATTGCAGAGTTAAACCTGGAACGCTGCACAAGCGAGACTAGAGATTGATGCAGAACAGGCCTCATTTTCATTTTCATAAATATCACATTTCACAGGAACAATTTACGAGTAAATCTGTTCGGATCCAGCTCGATAAACGAGGCCCAGCGTGTGTTAATCATCCTTAATCAGAGTCACTTTCTGACCACTGCACCATGCTTGGGTTAATATTGTTGGCTGGTGGACTGTTTTTCAATCCAGCAGTGAAAATGAAGTGTTTAAGAAGCTCTGCATCACTGCTGTACCTGACACACTCCTATCAGAGCAGTACACACACACACACACACACACACACACACGTCTGTGTCAGTGTCAGTGCTGAGAAGGAATCATCACCCAAATAATATCAGGCGCTACAGTGGGGTCTTTCTTTTCTATTGTGGAAAATAGAAGCAATTAAAAGAGCATATCATCCTCCTGAGCCATACTTTTACAGTAAGGAGTCTCACACTGAGCAGCTTGCAAAAAAAAAAAAAGAAAAAAAGGTGAATCTATAATAAAAGTTTGTGATTTGAAACCCATGTCCATCCTAACCCTCACCTGCAAGGATGAAGGATCCGACACAGGAGATGAAGCCGGACAGGAAGCTGTTGAACGGAAACGTGCCAACCAGCAGGCAATAAAGAAACTGGAAAGCGCCTGTGAGCAGGATGTACAGCAAATACGCGTCTACTAGCTTTAATTTAGCAGACGTGCTACTAGCGTACTCCTCTATGAACTTGGAAATAACTGAAATCACAGAATTCGCCATGTTTTTAAATTGAATTCTAGCAGCACGCGCAGCGTTTATCTCAACCCAGCTCCGAGCCTGACGTGTCCCGTTAAGTCACGCGCATGCGCAGTAATCTCACGCAAATAACGGGTGTCACCGCTTTAGAACTCCGCCTCTGGCCACGGAGATCTTAGATCTGGTAAATAGTTCCGCCCAGCTACACAAGAAAGCGTATTCCTTTATTATTATTATTATTATTATTATTATTATTATTATTAACTAGATGTTAATTATAATATCAAAGAATACTACACAATGCAAAAGGAGGGCATTCTACATATTAGACTGCAAAAAAAAAATTTTTTTTTTTTTTTTTACATCCACTTTAGGTTCTAAAAGCGCGCAGAGTGCACTTCGCCCTATAGGCATGAGGCATGAGGATAGAGTTAACCCTTTAGTATCCTGATAATCTGCAGTATGATCACGGACTTCCTGTGCTAAACCGTCAGCTGACTGACTGAGAGCTGTTACAAAACGAGTCACTGTTGACAGCATGGGAACTTAAGAGCGCATTCTGGGGATCTGTCAACGATTTGACTCATCAAGCTGAAAATATCATATATAGATCAATTTCCTGTCTTTTAGCGCCATGCATGACGAGACCGAAAGCGATGAAAAGTAAGTTTTGGAAAGTAAAGAAATAGTTTCATTGAACATTAATAACAATGTTACAAACTTGTATCCGCGCCGTTTAGTTCACTGATTTCGGCTCTGTCAACAAACCGAAAAAAAGTCTTATTTATTTGTCTTTAACATTGCACACAGATTAACACGCAGTGCCTGGTGGCCCTCCTGGCGCCCAACTTCATTTTCCCTCCTGGAGAACACCGAGACAAAAATCCTAGACCGTAAGTGATCGCAGTTTGCATAGTATTACTCACACTAGCTATGAGATTTCTGTCTTTTCCGTGAGTCTGAGCACTCGGCTCACCATGAAGAGTCGACTCGCAAGTGTCGAATCCCAAATGGATCAGCTGGAAGTTATGATTTGCGCCGATCAAACGTTTGAATTGTTCAGTGAAATCCATCTCTCTTGTGATCATCAAAATAGCATTATGTGCAGGCTGTGCACACTTTGCACTGTTTGTTATACACTTTATCTCAACAAAAGTGATTAATTAGTGATAACATTTCAGTGAAAAACTTCTCTCTTGTTTCTGTTGTACATATTTAAAGCAATAAATAAATAATTAAAAGGGAAAAATTTAAAGAAAATTTGAAATAAAAGCCCCTCGTATACCGAGTCGGCTCCAATTGTTCACATAAAAGATCCGACTCAAAGAGTCGACTCGGTGTAAAACGACTCATCACTAATTCACTCATAGTTGTGTAATTTTCATATTTATTTTGTTTCTGTTTTGTTTCTGTATCCAAGTTAAGATCGTATTACTTAGGTGTGGGCAATAAGGACAAAATATATTATGGTAGATAGATAGATAGATGTGGACATTTTCAACAACAAGATATATTTTTGCTTCCTTAAAAGTACAGCAAATATTTTTTTTGTATTTTCATTTAATGTCTACATTCTATGATATATTGAACAGGAGAGAACATTTTAAACATTTGGTACTAAAATAATGCTTAATCAGTTATGCTTCAGTAACAGTCTGTGATAAGAAATATGTCACTGTAATTTATCACAATATTAATATTATACAGTATAGCCATATCACCCAGAATTAGTACCCTAGTATGCATATATTTCCTTTTTCTCTCAGGTCTTCAGAATGATCTCTGGGCTCGTTTTGTCTCGTTGCCGACTCGGGACAGAATCTGGACTCTCACGGTTACTCATAAAAGTCGCAGCGATGCTCCGAAATCATGTAGGCTCTCAGTCTGATTCTGCATTTTCTGTTAACGGATCATTTCTGTTCTTTGATGAAGCTGGTTGAGACGATGCTGGGCGTGTACAGAGCTTCATCAGGAATACTGTTAAGAATTGAAATGATTTTGTTGAACACTTTTCCTGGTCACTGATTTGTTTAATACGTGTTATTTCATTTTTTTATTGCCATTATTATTCTAAAATAGTAAAAAAAACGAAGACCGTCGATGTGCATGGGGTGCACAAACTTTTGACTGGTAGCCTATGTATTAAAGCAATGATCATTTCTGAAGAGTAAATAAAAGCACTTAAAAAGCTTTGGAGCTCAGTTGTCCATAAATATCGGAAAATTTGATATACGGGATATTTTAATATATATGCAATTAATTAAGATGACCTGTATGAACAGTAGTAAACAGAATATGATTAATGGAAATAGAAAAATAACATACGCGTCATCTTTTTGGGTTGGTCGTGTTCTCTGTTTGCAGGCTCGCAGACTCCGCTGGTGATGGTACACGGCTTCGGAGGGGGTGTGGGTCTGTGGATCAGGAACCTGGACCCTTTGTGTCGATCGCGTCCAGTCTTCGCCTTTGACCTGCTGGGATTCGGTCGCAGCTCTCGCCCCCGCTTCCCACTGGACCCCGCTCAGGCCGAGCAGCAGTCCGTCATCTCTATAGAACACTGGAGGCGGGCACTGGGCCTGGAAAAAATGATCCTATTGGGCCACAGCTTAGGGGGTTATCTAGCGACCTCGTATGCCATGCAGTATCCTGAGAGGTGAGAGAATCGAGTACATACAGTATTTATACCCCAGTCTCCAAACTTTGACACCATCTCTACTGTGAAATATGGTGGTGGTAGCATCATGCCAAGAATTACCCTTGGCTCCTTGTTTGCTTCTCTGACTAACCCCTCCTTGGTGCACAGAGAGTTGCAGTTGCACAAAGTTCTTTTTCATTTTTTATAATGGATGTAATGGTGCTCCATGGGATGATCACTGTTTTATAACATTGTATATAACCGAAGCTTGACTGTTACTTTTCCAGAACGTTGTCCCAGACTTGTTTTGATAGCTTATTCAGATCATGTGACACTTTAATTGCACACAGGTTGACTCCATTCAAGTAAAACTAATTTAAGGGTTTCATAGAAACACCATTGAGTACTTATTCAAGCAGTTGTAGCAGTTTGGGTTATGTGTGTTAGATTCATGACATATAATACCAAAAGTCTACGAAGTTATAACATTACAAAATGTGGGCAAGTCCAAGGGGGGGTAAATGTTTTGCAAGTCACTGTATATGTTTGTGTTATGGAGCGTATTACTGGAGTGTGCAGGCTGCACGGTCATGTGGTCTGCTGGTTTATAGCCACAGCAAAAAAGGGAAAGGAAAAAGCAGAAGTTCTCGCCGTGAAAGAATACAAAATAAACTGTAACTGTAACTGTAAATGATAAACATAATTCTGAAACGCACACCTGGAAATGATCACCGAGCACTGCGCGTTTCATATTTTAATCATATGAAATGGTGAAAATCCTTATTGACAGGTTTGTCTCATAGAAGGGTTAGAAAGATACAACCTTGTTGATAAACTATAAATGATATTCGCTAAAAGAGCTGCCAATTCAATAAGATTTTATTTTGGGATTTGAGATTTTCTCCATAATTAAGTCATGGCCAGTTCCCACCTACTAACCAGGGAGGGTGAAGGCCATCCTGTGCTTGCTTCGAGTCATGTGACGGCAGCAGACCGCATCTTTTCGAACTGCTTGCTCATGCAATGTCAGGGGTGGCTTCACACACTTGGAGGAAAGCGCTATCCATGCATTTGTGCACGCATGAGCTGTAAGTAACAGGGGAGAGAGATTATGCCACCCCGAGAGCACAGGTTTTGCTCTCGAGTTCCCGGCCACAGGTAGCTATGGCATCGCTGGGATTCAAACTGTCGAGCTCCGGATTAACACTTTTCTATTGCTCCACTCGGGAGCATCAATATAATATTTTTGATGTGATATTGTATTGATGTACAATGCAGTATCATGTGATATGACTGTTGAGTTACAGTTATGAGGCCACACCCACATGATGGAGACTTACTGGCTCAGACGCCACACCCCTTTCATCAGGATTGACAGGAACAAAGAAGCATGGGGGGAGACAGTCATACAGTGTGCTTTTCCTTCTACCGCTTCATCTCTTTCTCCCATCCCTTTCACCTTCTTAGAGTTCGTCACCTGATCCTGGTGGACCCGTGGGGTTTCGAGCCCGTCCCCCCTGAGGGGATAGCAAGTCTGGGATGTCCGCGCTGGCTGGAGATGATCATATCCGCGGCATCGTTCTTCAACCCTTTGGCTGTGGTCCGGGCCACTGGGCCATGGGGTAGGAGGCAATATCATGTTAGAGAAGATGAGTGAAGGTGTGGAGTCACAAACAGAAAACACAAACAAAGCATGAGAATATCTAATTCTTCCTTTATCTTCTCCTATTATTTGATAGGTCCAAAATTAATCAGTCGCGTTCGACCAGACTTTAAGAGGAACTTCGAGGAGCTTTTTCAGGATGATACCATTATGGAATACATCTATCACTGCAATGCTCAGACTCCCAGGTGCACTTTAATACGAACATTTTATCATGCTATCTCACTGACATTTATTATTATTATTATTATACACTGCTAATGATTTAGATATTCTAGATTTATATTTATAAGCTAGTGGGTAACTGGGTTTTATCACTTCAGGTGAGTAAAACACCACAAAAGAACCACATTTTCCTCTCTCCTTTACTATTCTAAAAGACACACACAAACCCATTCTCCAAACTTAATGGCAGTTGGATCATACACCCTGTGAAGCAAAGTCATTATGTATAGTGAACAAAGCTACAATAATCTAGCAACAAAAATGAAGAGGAAGGACAAATACTAAACGCAGGCTTCATTAACAATCAGCTAGGTGCTACTACGCATTAAGCTAACAAGACCAAATCAGAAGACCACTTAAATAGTCAGGTGTTGATGACATCACAGGGAGTAATGAGGCATAGGGAGATCTGGAAGGTGTGAACTGGAGCACAGGAGAGAACTGCAATGGGCTGAACTGCTGGAAAACCTCCCATGGACTTCCATTTATGGAAGAAGTCTGTAGTGTCGGTGCTGAGTTACAGTCAGGAAGTTTTCAGACACAGGACAGTGTTCAGGACAAAGGGAGTTTGCGGCTTGACAAAGTTAAAAAGATATAAAAATGCAGTTTAGGCAGAGAAAAAAGAGAGATTGGTAAAGAAACGACTGTCATAGCTGCTATAACTGAAGTGGAAATGTGTGTCATGGACATTCAACTACATTAATTAAATTATAAATTGATAAAATGCACAGTATGATGTTCATTAATAAATTAATAACCGTATTTGTTGGCAAATTGTTGTGGTGAAACAGTTCAGGATGGGCAGTTATAGGTATAAGAAGTTCAGGCCACATCGCAGCACGTCAACATTAAATATTTTACTACGAATATGATTTTTTGCTTACTGCTCGCTCTCTCTCTCTCTCTCTCTCTCTCTCTCTCTCTCTCTCTCTCTCTCTCTCTCTCTCTCTCTCTCTCTCTCTCCCTCTCTCTCCCTCTCTCAGTGGTGAGATCGGGTTCAGAGCCATGTCTGTGTCCCTGCTTTGGGCCAAGAGACCCATGCTGGACCGGGTTCACCTCTTGCCCCCTGACCTCCCGGTGACCCTGGTGTACGGAGGCCAGTCGTGGATGAACAGTGCGACAGGAAAGCAAGTGGCTCGGCTCAGGCCGAACAGCTACACGCGTACAGTGGTATGGGATAAGAATGAGAGATACTAATGAGATTCTTTACCCAGAATGCCCCACACGAGTTTGTACATTTAGAACTGGCTTTTTGACATCAATGAACAGTATTCATTAATATTTATTTACATTCATTTGAATGATCTCTCTCTCTTTCTGTTGCTCTCAATCTGCATCTCCCTCTCTCTCTCACTCTCCAGGTTGTTGAAGGAGCTCCTCATCATGTTTATGCTGATAAGCCTGAAGCTTTTAATGCTGTTGTGCAGAGCATCTGTGACACTGTGGATTAATCTGTGATATTGCATGTGTGTGTGTGTGTGTGTGTGTACTTGTACAGTTTATTACTTTAATGACCAATGTCACATTTCCCTTTTTAAATAAATGTCCATCACATGAGTCCACTGATCCTTGATTTGATTCGGGGAAGTTCCTGACTTGTGACCTACATACCACTAAGAAGTGATACAGTTTAGTATTTAAGGTCTGTAAAGAAATGAAAATGAAATTTTAATGCTTAATTAAATTCTCTGTCAAACACAAAAAAGCTGTTGAATGTTCAAAAGGACTTTTACTGGCTTCAGAATAGCTGTGTGTATAAAAGTGATATATATATATGTATACAATACAGCATTTCAATTAGGCATTAGGTAAACGCCATATGTATAATTATTGCATTTCTGTCATAATTGGACTACAAAACTTGTATAAATAAAAGGACTGTTAACAAACAATAAGTTATATAAAAGTTTAAACAGATAATGGGTATAAATAAACTAGAGCATGATGACATAATTTGTCAGAATTTCTGGGCTTCACAACACCCAGTACCTAAACACACACGTGTGTATTAAAAATTGCTGGGGTAAAAATGCTTATGTAATGTGAAATTAAAGCATCTCTGAATACTTTATTAGTATTAAATAAAACTTTCAAGTAGTATTTAAATCCACCCCAGATTTTAAGCATAGAGTTTAGATTAAATCACTCACTACAGTGACAGCTGTAACCACCGATATAAAGACTCATCAAGACTGTAAATTTCTATAAATAAATTAATGATACAATAGGGTTAGGGTTCATCATCATTTGTCGCGTGTGATGCAAAATCCAGGCATTCAGGAACAGCTACTTCTTCTTGCAAGAAGCTGAATAAGAAGTCGGTTTGGGCCTCAGCCACCAGGGGGCACCATAAGAAGGCAGGATGTTTTTAAAATACTGTATATATTATAAAATATACTCATTTTTGATAAGGGATGGTTGTAAGCTAAGGTTCTTTGGATAGGTAAGGCTTCCTAATGATGGTTCAACTTTGAATCCTCTCTGAAAAATCAAGGATGGTTTGACCAGCTGGTCAAGCTGGTAGACTGTCTGTGATATATAACCTTTTAGGGCTCTAGCTTCACTTTGTTTCTAAGATTGTCTAGAGCTTCATTCATCACTTTCAGTGAGTGAAATCATTCACCGCAAAGCTAGAGCGTATAAAACATTTGTGTTCTTACTAGAACAAGATTCTAGGAAATGCTACAAAAGCAATGAACCTTCTAACAAGACTTCGTATTTTCTAATTTGAATACAGTGTCATGGTGTGCGGTTACTATCTTTACCCTGACTTCATTTTCTTATTTATAGAGGAGAGATCATGGTGCATGTCATTTTCAGTTACTGTGGGTTTTCACTTCTGCTTGACCAGGATGTCGGCAACACCGTGAACCTGTGTGAGCTGCTGACAATCTAGAGAGGCTAACAGCTTCCGCTGACCAGGCAAGGTTGGAATGAACTTCTCCGTCAGGGTGATGGTCATCAGACTGCCCACGTCACTGAGGGGGAAGGAAAGATTGTATCAATGTCAAATGCAAATCAGAATGACTGCATTAAAAGTTAAAATAAAGCAATGAAATAGATCAGTAGGAAAACCTGAATATTAAGTGGTATCTGAATTGATCAGTTGATCAATAAATAGTCTACTTTAAAAAATTTTCATTGGTTTAGAGCGCCATCATGCAGACAAAAGCTCAAATTTACCCATAGGAGATCTCTCTGATGTTCTGCAAGCCCAAGCCCTCGATGCGGAACTTCACCTTTTTCAGGACTTGTGGTAGTGGATTTTTAAAGGTGAATTTAGCTGCCATTTCTTTGCCAACTACAGCATTCCCTTCAGGCTGTAAAATTAGAAGTGTCTCAGTACAAGAAACTCAACCTTTTTCGATAATCCATTTTGCCAAAGCAGTAGCAAGTGGATCAACATAAATCTTCTGTAAATGGAATGTTATAAAGGAACTATAGGGATTGTTTTGATGTTTTGGATTGCTACAGTGCACAGTGTGTATATAAATCTCATTTTGACTGGAAAACCATACTCAAGCATTAAATGGAAAAGCAAGACAATCCAACAAACAGGCGAATTTTAGATGTGTTCAAGCTTTACGGCGGTGGGAATGACTTGAGGACTTACGGTGATGATAATGTCAGGAGTGCGCAGGCGGAAGTTGAACTGGGTGGCTAGAACCTGCTTGGTCTCGCTGACTCGCCCAGATAGGGTGAGCATCAGGGCCGCTTGGTCCACCAGCTTATTTTTATACAGGTCATACGGAAGATTCCATTCCAGTGTCTGGACTATAGAAGGATCAAGGGAAAGACATTTAATGTAGGCACAGTGACCTTGTATAGATACCTCCACTGTTCATCGCTAAAAATAATCTAGGTACCCTGGGCTGGTCTAGACACCAAACTAGTCTATAAGTATGTTTGCAATGCATGTCCTAATCAACAAGGTGCAAAACCAATGTACTGTAAATAGTGGGAGTGGCATAGCACCATTGGCTCTAATGTGGCATCTAGTTATTATGGCATACCTTGAACAAAGGTATGAATTCTTTTTCTCCATTTAACCCATACAAGTGGTGAACACACACAAGTGAGAAGTGAGCACACACATACCCAGAGCAGTGGGCAGCTATATGCTACAGCACCCAAGGAGCAATTGGGGTTTGATGCCTTGCTCAAGGGAACTTCAGCCCTTGCAGAGAGAAAGGAAAGTTCTGTTCATCCACAAATTCTTTCCGGCGGTGCAGGGAATCAAACTGGTGACCTTTTGGTCCCAAAGCCACTTCTCTAACCTTTATGCCACGGCTGTCCCAATCTTTCATAATTTTAATCTTCCAGATGTGCATAAGATACACAGGCGAGTATGTGAACAATTCTACTCACATTGCCACGGCTTCTGCATGCACACTCAAAGTCATTCAGCCTTTAGGCAATTCAGGAGGGGAAGCAGGGGCACTGCCCAATCTGTGCTCAGCATGGATATCAAATCTACCATCTGAACTTGATTGAGTCTAGCATTAGAAAGAAAAAGGGCCACATTGAGGAATCCGTGAGGCAAGAGTCAGGAAACCCAAAACCTACTTTTCTTGGCCAACGTCCCTGTGCAGTAGCAAAGATTTGAGTGAATGAGATTTGCCTATAAAATTGTTACATTCCCAACCCCTGTTTATGACCAGACTATAGTAAATTCCCTTCTGATCTATAGTCCCGAGATTTGGATCATGGCAGATAGTATGCAACTGCAAAATCTCTTCAGGTGAATCTTTGGCTTACTCTCTGTGACAATGTAAGGTCTTAAGCAATCCAGAAGGAGCTTGGAATAATGCTGCTGCTTCTTTATGTTGGATAACTTTGGCAGCTGATAAGAATATTTCCTGATCACCTCCTGCAGGAGGTATGGGAAAAGACTATGAGGTCAACCCCCAGTGTATTGGGAACCCCCAGGAGAAGCCGGAGAAAACTGTTTGGGACAGATATATCTGGACTTCTGATGTTCCTTTTGTGACTAAGAATATAGCCAAGCAGTTTTTGAGGATAAGGAACACAATAATGTAATAATCTAAAGACACTGTTCTGTATCAGAAATACACCAACTCAATTTGTAATACAGAACAAACAGATGAGTTTTAAATAGTCTCTCACCTTCACTGGGTTTGAGCTCCACTGCTATATCATCCTTTTTCATCGTAGCCTTTTCCACTCCAGTGTAGTACATGACTGCCACCTGACCATGGAGGATGGTACTGCGCTTCTCAGAGCTGCTGTTCTTCAAGTTGATAAACAGCTCTGCGTCTTCTCCCATCCGAGGCCCTTCTCCTTTCATTGTGACCTCTAATGTGACATCCGTGGCCACAGCAGGGGGGTAGATGTTAGGCTTTGACCCATAGCGAGTGGCAGTTTCCACTGCAATTCGTTCCTCTTCAGAATCTAGAGGAGATGATAAAAGGAGGATGCAAAAAAGGTTACACTCAGAGGCAAAAAGCCTTAAACATATTGTTTCTACGATGAATAAGAGTCTGATGAAGATATATGCAAAGCCAACGATGATGCATATCTTTTTTATGGATCCCTGTGTACAAAATGTAAAAGTCACTAGAGTGACTCATAGGCTGAAACTGAAGGGAAGTTTTTTAGTGTGGTACATAATGTGTGTCTGGGGGTGTGGTGTGGGGGGATTGGATAGTGTGTTAAGTGTTTTCACCTTCTGGGTGTTTGTAGAGGTGTGTGATGTCTTCTCTCTTGTCAGAACCAACTGCCTTGGTGCTGATGCAGTGGCCCACAACATTCCTCTCAGAGTGGATCGGAGAGAAGGTGCCATCAGTGTTCCTCTGCCAGTAGATCTTATCACTGTTCACCTACAAAATACACACAGTCAAGTTTAGTGGGGTTTTTTTTGGTTTGAAAGAAATCTCATTGTGTACCTTGTTTGGTATTCAAAGGTAGCATGAAACTAGCTAGCACTACATTTAATGCAGTATAGTAGGGTCTCCCCAGCTGACAAATCTAACAAAAACACCACTTTTAGTTCCAGACCTTTTACTCTTTCTCAGCTTCCTCATTTTTTTTGCCTGTACCTGAGTCCAACAACCTCTAATTCTAGTGTTTCCTAACCTCAGCAAAGACGAAGGGTGCGTCATATTTAAGGTAGACCTGTCCATCACGGACAGCTGTCACCGAGGTAGGGCCACAGCAGTATGAGCCCTGACTTGTCTCTTGAGGCGTGGCATCCACCGCTTGCCAACCTCCCATGCCAACCGGTAGATCAGTCCGAGCCATCCAGCATTCATTCCACACATGAAAATTCCTGCAGATAGGAAGGAAGAGAGAGTTAGTAAAAGTAATTAGGGGAAACGGTGCTTATCCCTCTATTTCTGTGCATGTTCAGACTTTTCACATCATAGACGTTCCCCTTTTGGGGAGGCGGATACGTTCTTACTTGTTTAGCAGTTGACAACAGAGCAGGTATGACTTAGAAGCCCAAGTATTAGTAGTTACTATGGTTACATAAAAATGTTTAGTGATAATATTTAACATCAACCTTTTGCCCGCTACTCATCATCTTGATGGAAAATAATGCCTGATGTTGAACAGTTTTGGAGTATGATTAAACAAAACTCTAGATGAATGGACTGATTCAAACACCCAATAGCAGTTTTGCAGTCCAGCACCAGGAGAACCTGTGGCATATCCCACAATATCTGTGGGTTTGAAAGCACAAAATGGCAAAAAAAACAAACAAAAAAAACCTCAGAAACTTTAGCCTGAATGTTTATATTCCAGAGCAGAAATCCTGAGATTAAAGTTGCTGAACTTAATGGAACAATGGAACTATGGTAGATAAACCACTGTTTAAAATAAATAAATATATAAATAAAAAAGCACACAGCTTCCAAAATCACAGCCAAGATTCAAAGGTTACATAAAGATATATTAATGAACTGATTACTAGTTGTGAAAATCCACAATCCACAATCCAGTGACTGATTGTCAATGCAACTTGTATTCCAAACAAGCTTACTGTGAAAATGATTCACAAATACAGTGTCATATTATTGTACTAAATTAAAAATCATAACTGCTGTAGAGTGTGGAAAATAAGAAAGGTGTTTGTTTGTTTTGTACCAGATAGAATCAGTATTGAGCTCAGAAATCGGCTCCATGTTCTCATCCAAATACACGTCAGTCGTCAAGGAAACGTCTGTGTCGTGGGCGGAGTTGAAGTTTGTGACACTGCGGGTGGGGATGCCTAAACACCTGAGAACTGAGAGAGACAGATGGTGAAATCAGAGGAAGATGGGACTTTTTTTTTGGATCTGCAAAATGACAACAATTATGGCAGCACCCAACACAACAAATAATAATAATAATAATACACAAACAAACATAAGGTGTGCCCTTACCTGTAGTGGTGACTCCTGAGAACACCCAGCACTGCCCATATTTGACAGGCACTCCTCCACGTATGTGGTACTGCTTCAGAATGTCCACACTGCCGCTCCACGCCGTTGGGGCAGTCCCATCTGCATAGTCATTTGACCAGTTGCCTTCCAGTACACCTTGGTCATCAGGAGAGTTGACCTGGTACCAAGAAAATAGTAAAGTGTTACACCCAGATCTTACCTTACTCATATACCCTCAAAAATTGGTACTGGACCTTCAGTGAGTCTCATTTTTCCAAATTCAAGGTGAAATTTAGTACTATTATTGGATGCTAGGAACTGAAATTCTCCAAAGACAATTTTTGATGTTCAGACATCAAAAATAACTTAAAATATCTCAGTTCCTCTTATGTTTCAAGGCACACATAGTTTATATGGGTAAGTAACATTACTGGTGAATACAGCATATATTATGTAAGGAACAAAACATGGCAGTGCATGCTGTTTTCTAATAATAAACTTTATTGGTTTTCTAATAAAGGGTTTTATTCTTCTTATACAGTAACAATTTCTTATTTATTAACTCACACGACGTTATACTTTTTATTCTTTTATAGTTACATCTAATGTTCTGGGGGGTCTGCAAACTTTATCATCAGATTTGAGAATTCACCAGTGCAATGGTATAAATTATGTACGTGAAATTATGCGCATTTACATATTATGTACTTACTAATTTTGGTTATAATTTTTTTATTGTTATAGACACTCACCATGGCTGACATAAATCTGGCAATGTTAACAGGGTTTCCCCAGCCAGAAGCAGGGGTTTGACTCTTGTCCAGTATAAACAGACATGCTGCCAGAATCCCATCAGCAAACTGGACACAGGGTGATGCACAGTTACAGGCACACTCCGACACAGATGTTTGCCAATAGTACATTTTTCATAAGACAGTTACCAATATTAACACAATATTATTGTTATTCAAAATTAATTCTAGTTTGCAGGTCAGAAGAAAAAATGCTGCCGACTAAAACTGGCTACCTAGTTAGAGTCCTCCTGAAGGGAATACATACATGCAACAATCATTTGAAGTGTTTGTGATCATTCATGTCACGTCTACTACAACATGAATTATTCTAAATTGTGACGCTAAGCCTCAGAGAAAAATTCTACAAGCATCTGCAAAGTTTCCAAATCAATTCCCAACCTATGTTTACCCAGCCAGTCTTATGGAAAACAAGTGTACAATCTCTGAAAGAAATGTTCCACTGGCAAAAGAACCACACCAGGAAAAGTACTCCTCATCAATATGGAGTAGGACCTTGTGGTTTTGGCATAATGGTCATTATCAATTATGCCACCAGATACCCTGAGGTACTAACTGTAATCTGTAAAATAACACACTTATTCTTGTTCATCTCATCCATGTTCCCACTGAGTTCTTCCCTTCAAGCTACTGTTTGTAAGAATATTCCCAATGATACGTGAGAGTACCAGACCACCAGTGTAATGGTAATCTGACTAATAATAACATGGGGTTATAGAGGAATTCCACAGCAATGGAGCTTAAACTTGTCAGATCCATGTATCTGTAATGACTACAAGAGACTGAACTGTGTGTCTGATTTGATAAATCTCTATAAGTCATTACAGAGACTCAGGGTTCCATCAGGTTCCAGCTGGACATTAATGGTGCAGAAACCTAATGGTAGCATGAATCTGTGTAATGACTACAGGAGACCAATCAATGTGCCTCACTTGATAAACTCCTTGAGAGCCCTGAGGCAGGACTGGCTGGGCCAATTATCAGAGATCTGCTGACTAGAAGAAGAAGAAGAAGTCACATGCAGACCTCCTGAACTCTGTCAGGCTTCTGGCTCGGCACATAAAGCTCCATGGACATGACCATGCAGAACAACTCCACTGCAAGGCACCTCTCTTTCCTTTTTACTTTTCTCCCCTTCTTTTTTCACTTGATTCGGAGGTTGTGTACATGTTTGCCTATCCTGGCCATGTACCAAAAGGAATCCGTTAACATTTTTGGAACCTCTGAATGAACAGTTCTTGGTTAATACAAGTAACTTTGTGTAGGAGGAGGTAGGGAATAACGTCCAATACCTGTCCAAAGTTCCAGGTTCTTTCTCCAATCTGTGACTCAGTACCGTAGTATAACCTCCCCACATCATCCAGAACATACTCTTTCCTCTCCTTCTCATCATCCAGATACACCAAGTCATCTGAGAAAAAGAGAGAGGGAGGAAGAAATGGAATTTGGTGCATGACATTATCTCGTCATATTTCTTGGATTTCTGGTGTTTTTTACTAAACATTTGAATAGGACGTAGTAGACTTTTAGTCCTTTCTTTCTCAGCGCTTACCTTCACACCAGGGGTTAAACAGCATGTAGATATCATTTTCAGGTTTATATGTTGAAGTGCTATTTCCATTGGAAGTCTGAGTCACCACAGTAAGCTTGTACTGGCCAATGGGAGCAGTCGGCAGGGAGTTGACCGACAGTTTGATTTTGTTGCCTTTATTTTCAACAATCTTGGCTTCCCAGCAATTGTCCTGCAACTCGTCAACTAGTGGAATCGTCACAAGAGTGCCCTTTGATACCACCGGGTTAGGACCTGTAACACACATGCAGGCACGTTACCCAAGATTGCACAGGAACTAGTATATCAGAGTAACAGGTGTGTGTGATGATCTGAGTCAGGTTCCACAACATAAGATTAACATTATAGCAATAACCCAAATAAAAGAGAATTAGGTGTTCATCCAAAGCAGAATGATGCAAGACCTAAAACTGCACACCCTACAATTCTTTGTCAGCAAGGAGTGCGCAAGAAAACAAACATCACATGTGTCTAATTGCTACATTCATTTCTGTCCTTGACGAACTCCATCCCTTTCTGTATTTTGTATTTCTTTCTCACACACACACACAATAAAAATACACGGTGGAACAATGTTGAATAAATATTGAGTGAAAA
>JAQQZR010000015.1:19738060-19748999 GCA_030068235.1 Notoglanidium macrostoma | reverse complement strand
TCCTCTCCATGTCTCTCTCTGCTTTTCTCTCCATGTCACACTATATTTCTCTTCATGTCTCTATCCTTGTGTCTCTCCATGTTCCTCTCCGTGTCTCTCTCTGCTTTTCTCTCCATGTCACACTATATTTCTCTTCATGTCTCTATCCTTGTGTCTCTCTCTGTGTCTCTCCATGTTCCTCTCCGTGTCTCTCTCCGCTTTTCTCTCCATGTCACACTGTATTTCTCTTCATGTCTCTATCCTTGTGTCTCCCCATGTCTCTCTCTGTGTCTCTTCATGTCCCTCTCTGTGCCCCTCTCTGTTTCTCCTCGTGTCTCTCTCTGTGTTTCTCCTCATGTCTCTCTCTCCGTATTTCTCTCTTGCCCCTCAGGAGGTGATCTAACCATGAGCGTGTACACAGTCACCTCTAAAAGCGCAGTGTTGAGCTGGAGTAAATACACAGGCTCGTCTTCATACAGACTCACAGCGTCACCTCGCAACTCTCTCGATTCGTCCGTCTTCAGCAGCTTCAGCCAGAACACCGTCATGGGCTCCATCAACTCTCTGTCCCCAAACACTGCCTACACATTTAAAGTGGAGGCCCTGGACAGCTCCATGAGCGTGCTGGCTCAAAACAGCGTGAACGGATACACAGGTATGTACAGCATTAACAAACTGATCGAGTTAAAGGAATAGTCCAGGAGTTCCTACGACTCTGTACAGTGCATCAGTAATGTATGTGTGATCACTACAGACAAGAATTATATGTTCTAAGAAAACATTGTCCTGTGTAGTCATGACTCAGTTATAATACGACTATGGGCAGTCGTTAAATACTGCCATTAATGCATTATTATGCTGTTAATTAAACATGTTAAAGGAATACTCCAGTGTTTTGACATAAAACAGAAAACAGCAGGTCACGCATGTAAAGTGGAAGGATATTTGTTGAATGTATTTTGGATGTGATTAAAGACCAAGTTAAAGGAATACTCCTGCATGTTATATAATCTAATCTCTATCCACCAGTAGCCTCAGTACGTGTGTTATTACTGCAGATAAGAGCAGCTCACTTATAATAAAAGTCTAAGGGCAGGTGTTGAATGCATTATTAATATCACTATGACATTAAAGGAATAATCCAGTGCTTTTCAATTTAATCTCTACCCAGTGTAGGATAAGCTCACTTATAGTAAAAGTCTAAGGGCACTTGTCAAATACTGTCAGCGATGCATTATTGAATTCCAACAGAACAGATTAAAGAAATAGTCCAGCATTTTAAAATGTTCCTGTTACTAAAAAAGAGAACAGAAAACTCTGGTGCGTCTTTGCTTGTCCATATTACATCTAAGGGCAGTTGTTGAATTCATTGTTAATGGGATAAGGACATGTTTTGATTTTGTCATGTAAGGGGAAAGCAGAAAATCCTGTTTACTGATAAGTAGACTAAGGGCAGTTGTTGAATTCTGTCAAGAACGCATTATAAATGTCAATAGAACATGTTAAAGGAATACTCGAGTGTTTGGACATGTTTCTTTGCTTGCAACTCATTCGCATTATGCATAAGGGCAGACGTCAGATACATTGGTAAAGTGATTAGGACATGTTAAAGGAATACTTCAGCATTGCGAAATGTTTTCATGTCCTGTAACAAATAAATAAATTATACCCAGAAGGAAGTAGCTCAGTCATATTAACTCTAAGGGCAGCTGATGAACGCATTACAAACGTCATTAAAACGTTATAAGAAAAGTCTAAGGGCAGTTGTTGATTGCATTATTATTATTGAGAATATAACGCATTAAAGGAATACTTCAGTGTTTTATAAGCTAATCTCTCTCCCTTGCATCTACAGGTTTTGTGTGACTACCGCAGCCAAGAATTTTGACATGTTTACGTGCGCTGAGAAAAGAGAAAGTTTACTTATAATAAAAGTCTAAGGGCAGTTGTTTAGCTGTAAACTCTAAATTTCTCTTACACGTTCATCAGAATTATAAAGATTTAGACCTTAATTTTGAAATACGTTTTAATTCATAGAAGACTTTTACATAAAGTTGTTTTTACAACTGCCCTTAGACATCTATTACGAGCTCGCAAGCTTTGGGGATTTTTAATTCTTTTTTTTTATTACACGGAAACGTTGAAAGTCTTGTCATGGGAATCAAACTTACAGTACATATACTGTACATAGATGCAAAAAAAAGATATTGGAGTACTCCTTTAATGAGCTTAGCATCTATTATGTATGAGGTTACTGAAAAACAAACATTTAAACATTTTATTCTCAATGTTGCTAAGTATTTTGAACGCATTATTAAAGATGTTATTGCGTATAATTATCCAGCTCCTGACGTCCCCACCGTCACGGCGGCTTCCTCCAAACAGAGCCAAAGCATCACGGTAGAGTTCACACAAGTCTCAGGTGCCTCCTCGTACCTCCTGCGCACCGAGAGCAGCAACGGCTCCTTCGTATCAGAGACGTCTGTTCCGGGCTCTCCGGGGACCGTGTCCGGCTTGCAGCCTTACACCGACTACACTCTGAGCGTCATGTCCGTCAACAGTGGCGGCAGGAGCCAGCCTTCGTTCTCAGTCCAAGCAAAGACAGGTATTCTTCCTTCTCAGTCCACACTCGAGAAAAAAACAACGTCCCTCTCTCGTCAAAAGAAACGGTCCATTCATGCACGCACACTGTCGGCCATTCTCCGAGGCTCAGGCTCCTGTGGTCACCTGATCTCCTCACTGAGTTAAAAAGAGGGATCAGGATCAGGATGTAGCTCATGTTTGACCTCCAGGGCATAAGTGTGTGTGTGTTTCACTTTTTTTTCACATGGCTCCTGTAATACGTACCGTCAGGTGGTTGCGCTTAAGTTACCGCATCCGAACTCGAACTCGTCCGGCAGGTGAACGGTGAAAGACACTAAACCTCAGGATTATGGCCGACTATCTCACCTGTCTCATGGGCTTGGGTGGTGCAGTTATTGTCATGTTAATGGTGGCACTCCAATTATGAGAAGGCTAGCTTTAGGATGCAGTGACTTCAGATACTCTAAAAGAGTCACAATGGCACAGAGTATTGTTTACAACCTCATTATTCGAGCATGATGGGAATGAAGTGGTTTTAAGATGGGGATGAGCAGAACAGAAACATTAATCATTCTTTACTGCGATGATACAATAATTATACAATAATGGCATGGTGGTTACAAAGAAGAACACGAGAATGTGCTTTCATAAGGAAGCCGTGTGCCATCATTATATTACTTTGTTTCTTTTTTTTTGCGCAGTACAGGGAATCTCCCCACGCCTACTCCTTCCCGTACCCATGGTTTCAACAATTCAACAAACAAATACGGATACAAAAGAAGGTGCACTTTTCACCCTGGTTTCTTTAGAAAGCTTATCAGAAAGAGTCAAAAGTTCTGGGTGAGAATAAAGGTGTGCATCGCAACCAGAATCCATCGAGACGCATAAAAATACGTTACGCTACGTTCACATTACAAGCCTCTGATTTTTTGCTCAGATCGGATTTGACTACCGCGATGGTTCATATTCATGAATACAAGCGAGCTGTAATGCGAACGGGTCTGACCTCTGAAACTGCACGCATGCAGAACATGATGCAGGAACTTCTTATATCCTCTGTACTTTTAATCTATCCCAAGGCTTCTTACAAGTGTTCATATCATCAATCTCATTCCGTGTGTGTGTGTGTGTGTGTGATTAGTGTTGGCCGCTCCTCTACTAAACAGCAGCTCCCCCAGTAACAGCAGCATCGTGGTGACCTGGGCTCCGGTACCATATGCCGTTCTCTACAGCGTCAGCATCATTCGTGACGGTTCATACCAACAGAGTCGCCTCAACACCAGCAACACCAACGTGACCTTCAGCAACCTGGAGGCCGGAACTAACTACTGCATCAAAGCTAATGCCTGGAGTCCGCTAACCGTGCCTGGGGACGACTACACCGTCTGCCAGATCACCCGTAAGTCAGAGCAGGTAGAAGTTAGAAGTTGCTTTGTTAGGTTCGTACTTCGAGTAATTCAAAGTAGCTAGCAAGTAAACAAGTTAAGAGGACGCCTTTTAGTAGCCTTTGGTAGTTTTTCAGAACAATATAGAAATATCACATCACTGTCCTTAGCTATAACCAAAACCGTCACAAAACGAAGGTCATCACGTCCCAGTAAACGTTTTATCCCTATTAAATCACGGCCGTGTGCCAACGATTACATTTGTTCTTAAATGATGACACATTGTAGGTTTTTTTCCCTGTTTAATATTATGTACAGTAATGTCCATGAAACAAATTCCCATGATCACGTTCTGTAGCCTAATCAGACCAAACAAGCTTGTCGCGTCCTGAAGACTTTGCTGTGATGGAAAACAGTGCTGACGTTGGAGACTCTTTCCATAAAGATTCCTTAAATAACGTTCTCCTTCCCAAAAACTTCACCGTATCAACATTCATAGTTAAGGGATGTAGGTATCTGTTGTCATTTGTTAATTTGACCAATTAACAAATGTCCCTGTGTAACTTGTGTTACTACAGAAATCTATTAGAACAAGCGCATTAATATGAACCTTGCAGCTCTCACTGCTACCAGATCTGCTGTTCCAGATCAATCGGATTTGAGGATTCAACGGTGCCATGGAACGATTACCTTCGGAATCTCTTTAAATAGTAAAGGTGTTTAATAAATCTGTGTCCGCAGGTCCTTATACTCCTCAGTCCATTGTACTCCTGACCAAGATGGTGAATGATGTAGTGGGTCCGTCGGTGTCCTGGGATCCTGCTCAGGGAGCCAGTCAGTACGTTGCCGTGAGCTCGACTGGACAGAACTGCTCGTCTGCGTCGACTTCCTGTATTCTGAGTCCACTGAACTGTGGACAGATCCATTACATCTCTGTTACTGCCTTCAACCGAGCCGGACCCGGCCAGGTCTCGAAGCCGCAGCCCTACGTTTCGTGTGAGTGCTTCTGTTCAGATGTATGAGCTTCCAGCTAAAGTGTGGATTGTGCAAATGTTGAAAAGCAAATGAATCAGTCTGCATCAGCTGACTGCATTCTGAAACCAACTGCGAGTGTTATACACTCACGCAATACCATCTTATCACCTTAAATTTCTGTTTAGACCAGAATATTTTTCCCCAAATAACTGGATTTTCATCAATACCGTACGTCATTTCCTTTCTGAATGTTCTTGCGAATGACTTCCCTCTGTATGTCTTATTATAAAAGTATCTCCTTATAAAAACTGACCCATGAACGCCGCTGTCCTCCTCCGTTTCTCAGACCCGTGTCCTCCAGAGCCGGTCCGTGTGGATGACACCGGAAACGGTAAGTGCTCCCTGTCCTGGACGCCCGTGTCCTACGTGGACTATTACACCGCCTTCAGCAAGAGAGACGACGGAATCGAAGAGATGTGTAACTCCACGGGCACTTCCTGTAACTTCAGCTGCCACTGTGGCTACTCGTACATCATGAGCGTGTTCGCTAACAACCAAGTTGGAGCCAGTCCTCCAGGACTTGTCCTAAATCAAACCACCTGTATGTAGTATCCAAAGACAGATATACCATCCATATACCATGTACCATCAGATATACCATCAAGAGCAACTTGCACAGCTCACTTTTCCGTCCTTCTCATAGTGCCATGCTGCCCAGACAACATGGCCGTGTCAGGGATTTCCTGGGAGTCCCTGATGATCATGTGGACGGCGGAGCGAGGGGCAGACATGTACGAGGTGCAGGCCGTGGACTCTTCAAACCAGGCAGTGCTGTGTAATGACACCTCACCTGTGTGT
Source organism: Notoglanidium macrostoma (assembly GCA_030068235.1). NCBI lineage: Eukaryota > Metazoa > Chordata > Actinopteri > Siluriformes > Auchenoglanididae > Notoglanidium > Notoglanidium macrostoma. The sequence goes on along the minus strand of JAQQZR010000015.1, from coordinate 19,743,219 downwards.
GTGCTCTCTGATCTCGAATGCAACACCAGGTACAATGTCCTCGTCTTTCCCTGCAATGAAGCACAGGGCTGTAATCACTCCTGCAGCCCCAAAATACAAGAAACAGGTAAAAAACAAACATGCACTCTACGCTATTGCACTCTACGTTCTCGTTCATAAGCTTTCTCTCACAGCTCCATGTATGCCTGAGAGAGTGACCGTAAGTCCGAGTAACTCCTCCTCCATCAACATCACATGGGCGTCCACTAACAAAGCTGCCAACTACACGGTCAATGTGATTGGATCAGCAGATGGCCCCTTCGCCTGTCAATCAAGAGCAACATCCTGTCAGGTGAACGGATTGTCTTGTGGCTCCTCCTATCAGGTCACCTCCATCGCCTCCACCGCTGCCGGACTGAGCATTCCCAGTTACAGCGTGTCCTTCCAGACAGGTAGTCACTGGTGGCTAAACTGATTTTCTGAGCAACTGATTAATTCCTTATAAAAAAATCATTCAAAAAATCATGTTAGAAATTTCTGCCATAATTAAAGTTCCGGTTTGTAATTCTAGCGCTGAAGTGGTTCATACTTTTTAGTGCCGTGTGCTATGATTAAAGGAGCAATGTGTAATTTTTAGAGCTTTCTGCTGTCGTTAAGGAAGCACTAAGCAGGTTTAGCACCTTCTGCTATGATTAAAGAAGCAGTGTGCAATTTCTAGAGCTTTCTGCTATCGTTAAAGAAGCACTATGCAGTTTTAGCGCCTTCTGCTATCATTAAAGAAGCACTGTGTAATTTTTAGCGCTTTCTGTTGTCGTTTAATTGTAATGCATTTTTCTGTAATTAAAGAAGCCGTTTGTAATTTCTAGAACTTTCTGCCATCATTAAAGAAGCGCTGTGAAATTTTTCAATGCTTTCTGCTGTCAGTAAAGGAGCAGTTTGTATTTTATTACGTTTACTTGGCTTGTAATCTTTAACGCGTTCTTCTACCATTAAAAAAGTAGTGTGTAATTTTTAGAGCCTTCTGAGATTCTCTCTTCGCTCTACGTTCCTTCCTCTCCTCCCTCTCCAGCTCCGTGCTGTCCAGCCACTCTGAACGTCACTCAGGTGACCCAGGCGATGAGTAACGTCACCTGGTCCGCTGCTCAGGGAGCTCAGTCCTTTGTGGCGTCGCTGACGTCGTCGCGAGGCAATGCTTCGTGTCGCACCATTCAGACCAATTGCCTGATGGGATGCATCACATGTGGAACAAACTACACCGTCTCACTACAGGCCATCAGCTCCAAGGGAAACACAGCAGTATGCATGTACCACGGATTCTCCACCAGTGAGTTACACAGCTATATCGGTTTAAAAAATGGCCACCAACAGCTTTCAGCAGGAATTAGTTATTGGAGGGTGATGTTTTGCAAATGGGTGCCTGGGGATCAAAATCATTCTGCTTTAAGTAAACAAGAAAGTGTCTATTTTAAGAGTGCCTAACTTTCTGTCCAGGTGATTGCTGTCCGTCAAGAATCCGTCTTTACACACGCTTCAATAATACGCTGCGTGTGTCATGGTGGTCCTCGAGCTCCTTCAGTAACTTCACGGCCCAGGTAACGGGTGGAGGCCGCGCCCATGCCTGCAGCCCCGCACCGGGACAGAGCATGTGTGACGTGTCAGAGGTCACGTGTGGCAATGTGTACACGGTCATGGTGGCGCCGGTAAACCCAGACGGAACCGTGGTGCCGTTCTGTCCCAGTAGGATGTACTCCGGTATGATCACTTCACTCTTCATTCTATGATCAAAACGTTGCGGCTGTCATTAAAGGAAGTGAAATCTACGTAATAATACTTTACCTCAGATGTAGTCAAATACACAAGGCATACTTGGTGTTTGACATTTTGTAATTGTGCTTTAGAGTTGATTCAGTATTATATTATATACATGGTAATAAAGTTCCAGTTAAAAATTTTCCAGTCCAAAGATTTTCGTATGAGCGCTTACACAACAAATGTGGTATTCACGAAAATTCACTTTAAATTCAGAAGAACTTTCAGAGCTCCTGAGAAGGCTAACTAATGCAAACCTCGACCTTGGAATCTAGATCAAAAACACATCCTCATGCTAGACCACTATACCAATGACTAGAAATACCACCGAGAACATTTTGCTTGTGAAAAACAGCTGTTTTATATTATTGACATTAATTAAAGGATATTTAAAAATAAAGAAAATTTGCCAAAACACCCATAAATTAAGACAAAATAAAATTAAGCCGTAAACAAATATCTCAGTTGATGTAAGATTTAGCACTGGCTTATTATTTATGTTATACTGTATATTATTATACATTTTATTGGCATAGAAGTGAGTCAAAATAACGTTCACGTTGATGGTTCAATTCGTGCTCCGGCTGTCTGTGCATTTGCCCTTTTATGGAGTTTTGTGGGCGTCACTAAATGCAAATGAGCTTTGTCAGGAAGGTGCTTTGCATTTATAGGCCATCAACTGATCAGTACACACGCGTGAATACAAAGAATAAAAACTTATGCATCATTTTCTCCCATTTCTTTCAGTTTATTGCTCAGGCCAAAATCTTGGAATGGGTAAGTTTCTTCACACTGACCTTAAAAAAAAAAAAAAATGGGATCAGGAACTAACTTACAAATATTACACAACAGTAGCACAACAACGTAACCATAAATAGATAAAAACTATGATGTACTGTATTGTTCTTTAATGAAAAATAAATATCATCTATAAAATCTTTCACTTACATGAAACCAATAAATTTGATTCATCAACCTGAACAAACTGTCATGCAAATATAATTAAATATAATATCACCATGAATAAAATAATTTTTTATTCTCTCTCTCTCTCTCGCACTGTTTTTACAGTACTCTATCGAGGCAAGAGAAGTCTGGATTAGCGAACGGTATGGACAGAAAGAAAGAGAAGGACAAACAATTCAGAGGGATTTTGATCCTCTTTACACACCAAACAATCTAATCAGATGATATCCGATGCATCCTATTGCCTGAGAAAGCCTCTATAAACAAATAGTCCTTTTATGTTCTGGAGTATCCGATCACATCTGCACTTACACCAACGAGAGCCATTATGAACATGGCAATAATTCACAAGAGTCTCATTTCAGTGGTATTAAAAGATGCACACAACCCCATTACACCATTCACCATTACACAAAAACCAGTAAAGAGAAATGCACTTGCTCTAATTTGCAACAGTTCATTCGTGGGGACTTGCACAATGGACGCTTTATAGAAACAACTGTTTCCTGTAAGGAGATGTTTGGTTAGCATTCATAGAAAGAGCCTACAGTGTGAGTAAGTTTTCCACCATGAGAAAAGTCTCCGGGGTCGAGGACTTTGTGGTTTCTCGCTAACATAAGAAACATTTTTCTCTTATTAACTTTAGAAGGAGGGGAAAAAAAACAGAGGCCGGGAGGAAACGACTGTTTCTAGGTGTTAGGAGTGATAAACTGGAGCCAAGTTGTTGTGTGAACATTCTGCAGCAACTATAAATGGATAAAAAGTGTGACGTGTTATTGTAGTCGTCGGCAAATTGCTGTGGTATAAAGTCATTCTGTTTCATCACACCACAACATCATTAATGATTTTCCTATAACAGCATGCCCCTAGGTGTTTTATTCCTTATATATTGTTCAATTAATTATTTTTTTCTTGTACTACATAAAAATACCTGCCTGTGTTTTTCTCCCACACAGTTTCATCTGACAGGAGACCAAAGAGCACATCTGCACTCTTCTGCATAACATCCTCAAGCTCACGTTAACGCACGATCCTCCTGTCATATTCAAGTCATAAAGTAAAAGGATATATGTATATTGATAAGTATTTGTGCCTTAATGCTAGACACAGTATATTCAACCATTCAAAGCCATTACATTTGTGTATTCAATGGTACTTCTTATTAAGCAATTGGAGTCATGTTATGAATGTAAAATGAGGTCTAAAGGATAAGTGTTTGTGTTTGTTGGGCCACACAAACTTAGCTTGAAATACATATTTACTTTATTTAGGTCAGTAGAAATAATTTACCAGATTTAAATGAAGTGCACAGGATTCAGGTATCCCAAAATATTCTCAGGGTAATGGCCATTTGTACTTTGTTTTATTAATGCCAGAAATGTTAGTTTGTTTATGGAGCTCCAACTAATATGGCAAATTTCAAATCATTGATTTGCATTAACTTAAATTTTATGAACACTTTTCCCTCGACTTGTGCCTCCAAAGGAAACGATTGATTTTATTTTATAAATACTATGTATATATTTTTTTTTACTTCCTTTGGATGTGATTAAAAACACATATTTTGAATATATCTATTAGTATAAAATAAATTCATGAACATTCCGTAATGCGTCGTCATTCCTTTCCTTTCTCTGCATCTGCTTGATGTCTACGATATACCATGTGTCCATAGACAGAATAAAGTGTGAGGCATTAGCAAGCAATAAGCTTAGTGAATGTATGTGGTCAAAGGCTGCATTTGTCTTGCAACACACACACACACACACACGCACGCACACCATGTATATCATACATATGAAGGAATATGTCTTACATTACATCATAAACGTCATATTCAGAGGTATGATTCTGGCCTCCTGTGAAAAACTATTCTGGCTTTAGATATGTTCAAGGTCCCTTGTCTCCCTCTAGAGGCTAAATAATTGGAGAGTCCATGATTCTTGGAGAGTAGGTTTGCAGGGTTTTGCCCCAGAGAAATGATAGCGCAGTGCCAGGAGGTGGTGTTAATGCTGGAGGTACATGAGTACTAGTAAAGACTAATATGCTAATATCAGTGGCTAGTTAATTTTATTTATAATGTTCTTAGCAGAAAGTACACTAGAAAGCGACGCTGGATGGTGCATTGTAAAGCCCAAACGGCATTGCTTAGTACTTGAAAAACGCCACACTGGCCAAGAAAAGCTGTCCTACACCGTTCCCTTTCATTCTAAGTGGGAACGATGCACAGAAATGTTAAAATGGACTCTTTTTAGCTATAACATACAGCCGATTGTCTATGGCAAGAGGAACAGATACTCAATAAATGGTCTGAGACCATCTATAAATGGGAATCTGACTATGGCAGGAGAAGTCCTAATATTAATTGTAGAAGTTTCTCATTATATTCATCCATCAATCCGTCT
>JAQQZR010000015.1:19699169-19737960 GCA_030068235.1 Notoglanidium macrostoma | reverse complement strand
GGGAATCTGACTATGGCAGGAGAAGTCCTAATATTAATTGTAGAAGTTTCTCATTATATTCATCCATCAATCCGTCTGTTGTCTATACCGCTTATCCATCAGGGTCGCAGGGAACTTCAGGTGAGAAGCAGGGTACACCCTGGGCAGGTTACCAAGCTATCGCAGGGCTAACACCGAGACAAACAACCATTCACACTCATATTCACACCTATGGGCAATTTAGAGTAATATTCATCGAGGATGTGGCTGCTGTTGTGGTTTTTTTGTCATTGTGTTATCACACAGAGATATACTGAATGAAACAAAGCATGAACCACTGAAAGCAGATCTTCCAGAGATCACAGATTTGTGGGTAAGCAACCAGAAGTACCTTTGGATCAACTGTTTCTCTGTCAAAGGAATTGCAAGCTGTATTTTGGTGAAAGGTAGGCCACTAAGGGCTGGATAATGAAGATAAAATGTTGACTAAAGATGAATTCTGTCGTTCTGGAAATGGAATAAAAACATTGCTGGAAATAGAATAGCAAAATTTAAATGTAAAAATGTTAAGAACTTCATTTTGAGCATTGTACGAAAAAATTGTTCTTAACTCTAGTATAACATTCGGAAGCTCTGCTAAATGATGGCTAAAGTCTGTAAGTAGAAACTTGAATCGTCAAAATCATGACATTGTTGGGTACAGAGCTGCGCTGTAATCAAAACGGAAACTTAAAATGAAATTTTCTCACTTTTTACCTTTTGGGAATTATACATAGAAACAGTTGAGTTCAGGAAAGTTTGTAGTTACTGCATGATAATTATATTTTGAAGAGTCTCCATAATAAAAGTGCTTGGAATAAATACAAACTTTCGAGAAGGAAGCCTTCTCCTCTTTATTTGGCTTATAGAGTTTCCATATCCCTTTCCTATTGACTTTCTTTCTCTCCTATTCCACTGTTATGAACTAGGAGTATGAAATTCTTTTATCCCTGAGCAATAGAAAGGCCTTTTCATCGGATTAATCGGATGCCGTAGGGGACATCACGCGGTACAGTAGACACAAAGGACATGTCTTTGAACTGAAGTAGAGCAGTACAAGCCATCCTTACGTGAACATAAATGTTAGATTATATTCTGGCACGTATCATTTAAAAAAAAAAAAGAAAACACTAGTAATACAGCCGCACCAAATCCTCCTATATTAGGTTTATATTTGAAAGGTCCAGTTAATGAGTGCAGTGGTGTAATCTGGTGTACGTAATCCATCTGCGGTGTATATTCATCCCTCTAATAACATTTGTAGTCATGACCGGCCTAGAAGAGTTTTCTAGTATTCATCAGAAATCAGCATAGCTCACAGAGGCCACAAGCTAAGAATATTAATAAGCTGAAAGTTTTGTACAGTGATATACGTAGTATGAGAGCTAGTACAGCTACAAATACAGGCTATTTTTGTCTTCTTTTCGTCATGAAGGTACAGAGCTTAATCATTTTGCCTGTCTCATATCTGTGGTGTCGCATGTAGCATTTTGGCCAATGTTACTTAAATTATAAAACATAATGAAATTGTTTTGTGCAGAAAAAAGAGAAGGAAAAAACAATGTACTGTGTGCTATGCTAGTTCATTTGACCATGCTACCTAACTCTATCACTTTAGGCTATTTCTTAACTGATGCAGAGATAACTTTACTCGATACGTCATTTTATTATGTTTTTACATAAATTCCTCATTGTTTTCGTGTTTTTGTTTCCACTTTCCCGCCGATGTCCTTTGTCTCAATGCCCTGATCCTCATTTTTATATAAAAAGTCATATAAAGTTTGCATTCATGCAGCACGTAAAAGGAAAACAGACCTACACAAGCTGAAAATAACTGTACTGACACACATTGTGTAAGTGTGGATTTGCACGCTGATACATAAACCAGAGTCTTATGGTTTCACGGCACAAAAAAAGACGAAGGAAAGGGAGACAGTTGTGGTTTCATGGTCAGCTAAGTACGACCCAATCCCAATATTATGTTCTTTTCAGAGAAATTGAAAGCTCCGGTTAATTAAGCGATATATTTACGCTATTCATTTGCATTTGGTGTATGTAATCCAAACACAGTGGGTTTTCCTTCCACTTCCACAAAGGGTGTTCCTTTTCATTCAAGGAACATCCTGGATTTCTAGTCAACCACACGGTAATACAGAAACACCACATCCACCCATATTAGTTTCATTTGATTAAATGGAACTGAAACCTGCTCTGGTTAGTTGGGTAATACTGTTATATGTCTTAAACGATGTCATACATCTAGGGATATTTTTTATTCCTCTAATAACATCCCAGGCTCACAGTTTGCCTTGGAGAAACTAACAAGTGGAATTTTGTAGTGTAATTGCACAGTTTAAAACTAGCTTTACACTTAAAAATGGAAACCCTTTGCGATGGACGGTAATTTATTATCCGAAATATCGGGATTCCTTCCACTTAATGCACCCATCTAGGACTAGCTTGCTTGCTCGCTTTATTTATTTATTTATATATATATACACACATAAACCCAGAAACCTGCCCTGATAGCAGGATAGACTATTAAAATATATTGCATTTTTTATTATATGGAAAAATCGATCCAAAAGTCCAGTTTTGGATTAAGGAAATGAATTCCCGACAAAAGTCCCCATATGATTAACCACACACTATTCTCCAAATGTTGTTTCTCTTGGCATGGGAAGCATCACTTTTCAGAAATACTAAACCAAATCCATGGTAACAGCACATTGCATGAAACGTAACACCTCGGCTATTAAAAAAAAAAAAGACAGTGTTATATGATTAAGCAGTATTTTTACTCTTGGCCTCAATGTCCTTCCTTTCTTCTGACCCTCTGCGTGTCTTTCTTTCGATCTTCCCATGATATGTTGCGCACCCCAGGGCATCGTCCGGAGTGATGACCCTGATTCCTGATTGGCTGTCATGTACTAGGTGTAACTTTGCTGCCTCAAAAGAATCCAGCTCACCCTTTGTATTGAACGAGCTTGTATAGAGCTAATGGAAATCACAGAGTCATTGTCAAAGATGGGATCATTGAGCGAATTAGGATTTTTCATTTGGATCGCTCTGGCTCAGGTAACAGTAATCTCTGACTTACTGTAGTGACCTAAAAAATTAAATTCTTGGTAATTATATGTGTATGGAAAATATATGTTCATATATGTTTTCTCGTTTCTGTGCTTTATAGATTACAAGCACTCAGACACAAGGTAGGTCAGCTGTCTATCTCATTAGCCTACTGAACATCATTTACGTGTCAAAACGTGGGGTGATAGATTACTACGTAGGATTCAAAATGGTAAAGAACATTATCAGGAAATTGATTGAACACTTTGGGCTGAATTGTACATTTTGTAAACATTTGTACGCATCCGTCTGACTGTATGACTGTATTACTAAACACACTAGATTCAAATTGTGTTGCTACTTTCATTTAGAACTAACATTAGTATTAGATCCATTAACTTTTAGGAAGTTTTAACCTTTAGGTATTTGGGTTTTGTTGTTGCTGTTGTTTTCTTACTATAAATAGCCAAATGATAATTAGATTAGATAAATTTCTCACAAATTGGACTCTTAATTCTCATAGCCTCTAGTTTTCGAAACGTATCATTAAAGACTTGAAAGTTTTTAGCGCACTTTAATTCTGTAAATAATTCTGTTAATATATTAGCAAATGTGTTTTTACGTATTAAGGTATTTTCCCTTCGTTTTTTTTTTTTTTTATTCATCAGAATTAAACCGTAATTTAACTTCTGTTAAGAAACAACTAATAAAATAAGTAACAATTATAATAACTATAATACAGTTATTATAATTTTATTATTTCATATATATATAAGTACTATACAGTTTTATTGTATCAAATTTGGAAATCTAATTAAGCGTTCTATATCATAAACATTTTATGAACATTCTTATGAAGTAAATGATTTTAAAAAACACAAAGTTCTATGAGGACTTTCTCAGTTTGTTATTTTGTTTGCTTGTCATTATGTTAGTCTTTATGTACTGTAGATGCCACAATACAAAAAGTACAATTACAAAAAGGTACAAAAAGGCCACCATTATCCAATCAGCATTTAGCAGTAATTTGACAGGCTTGCCGATGTCCAACAGCCATAATTAACCAATAGTCCCACAAGCAGGCCAAAATGTTGCTAACATTTGTACTTGTATCTCGCAGCCTGTATGACTGAGTATTCTTATTTCATTTGGCTTGTGCCCAAGTCACCGCATATAACATCACACTTCCTGCTAAAAAAGTTACTTTGACAATACACTGACAAATTTTATTATATTTCTTAAAAGATTTCACAGTAGGTTTCATATTTTGAATTTGGCATTATTTGCTAAATAGTGCTTGGATAAAGATGACTTTAGCTTCCAGATGCATTAATACAACTAATTCGTTTTTTCTTGGCAGAATGCAACATCATCACATCCGTCTCTTCCCCGTCGGCCTCATCACTGCTTGTGCAATGGACCAGCTACATAGGGGCCACCAACTACATCCTGGACCTGCGTGTGGTGAACATGAGCAGCGTGGCACCTGTGGTAGTCTCAGTTTCTGCCTCGACTACACAGAAAGAAGTCTTTGGCCTGAAACCGGGCTTTCTGTACACCGTCGTTGTCAAAGTATTCCGCTTTTACAATGTTGAGTGTTTGGATACAAGAATAGCAAGGACAGGTCAGTTAAGCACACCAATGCTATGTTATTTTTTAGACAGAAACTATAATGAATAAAAATAGATAGCAAATTATTAGTATTATTAAGCTAGCAGGTATTTACTTATTCCTAAAACCTAAATTTGTTTTCTACATCCTACAAAAAGCATAAAGATTTTATATTTGTAGTATATTTCCAGTCCCAAAAGGGTTCATTTGGCTAAATATCATATGTAATAATAAAAAAACTTCTAATAAAATATATTGTTCATGATAACTGAGCATTAACTGAGCTTTTGTGTTTCTTTCAGTCCCAGACACATCTCAGATAATCTCCTCACGGGCAATGTCGAGTACAGCCATCGCATTAGAGTGGGACCGGGTATTCTCTGTGGATCAGTACTTTGTCTTGGTGAACTCCTCAGTGACTGGCGAGCGCTACAATTTCTCCTTCAGAAACACCAGCACAATCATCCAAAATCTGCGACCCAGCACGTCATATGACTGCTATGTTTTCACCTCCAACTCGGCCGGCTTGGGTGCGAGGAGCCGAGTGCGCACTGTCACAACCCGTGAGTGATCTTCTATGTGATGTGCTACCTTTTTATTTCAAGAGATAATTTGGAAATGCGTGTTAGTTGTATAATTTGGTAGTGGGTGTGTCTTAAAGACCAAAAATGGGAATGTGGGCATTAACTGAAGTCCAGGAGTCTTCATTATTCACATATGATTAACATTTATTTACTAACACTTTCTTCGCCGCCTAGCGAACATTTCAGACACGATATGGTGAAATATTTTTGTGCATGTTTGCTCCATCAATGGAAGTAGTTCACCAAGAAGCTGCAGGTTAATAGAATGTTACATGTTGCCATGCCAAGGTAAAGACAGAACACAGACAAGTCACATGATACAAACAGTGAAATGTCCCAGTGCTGTTATACTAAATGTCAGCACATTTGGAACGTCACTCGTCTAATCATATTAGAGGACCAGAACTGATTATTGTTTAATGCTATCTATCCACCTATGGATCAGCCATTCACACTCACATTCACACCTATGAGCAAATCCAAGTAGCCAGTTGACCTATTCTGAATGTATTTGGGCTGTGGGAGGAAACCAGAGTGCTCGGAGGAAACCCACGCAGGCAGGGGGAGAACATGCAAACTCCAGACAGAAAGGCTCCAGGCAGCCAACAGCTTCCAACCCTGAAACTTCTCGCTATTAGGTGACAGGGCTAACCAGTGCACCTCTGTGCCACCAGTCAACTAACTAACATAAACAAAGCTAACAGTATTTCTAAAAGGATTTTTTTTTGGGTCATATTCATAATGCTAATGCTAGCCAGCTATTTAACGTAAGCTAACCTCACAGGATTTCAGAAAGGATTCTTAAATCTTCATAACTGTTATGTAAATAGCTGAACTACCAGTCAGCTAATTAGCACAAGGTAACCTGACAAGATTTGTGAGAGGACTTTTAAATCATATGCAAAAAAACGTCTATAATCTTGTCTGCTAATGCTAGTCAGCTAGCTAACAAGACAACTTGACATGATTTCTGAGCAAACCTTAGAGTTTGAGCACAATCCAAAAATCTTTCGCTCAGGGCCGGGTGTCTGCTCAGAAACCTTTCAAGAGTTCTTCGGAAAACTTTTCAAGGGTTTCTACTTTTTACAGTCTTTGGGTCTGTTGTGTCAGACTGGGAGGATTGAAACACCACTTCAATCATAATAGAAAAAGAATAAACACTAACGGATTTCATCTGTGCTTTCTCAGTGGTTCAGCCACCAGCAGTGGTCACAGTGGTGCCTCTCTCGAACCAGGCCGTGCGGATCACGTGGCAGCCTGTGGACAAGGTTCTCCTGTATAAGCTACTGGTCATGGATGCCAACGGTACACAGATATTGAGCACCACCATCTCTTCCACATCCCAGGACATGCAAAATTTGCTGCCGTGCAACCTGTTCCTGATAGGGGTCTCGTCTCTGAACATGTTTCTGGATCCCGGAGAAGCAAAGAATGTAAACTACACTGCAAACAGTAAGTGGGCTCCCTGTTATGATGGTTTTCATGCGCAGTGCAAAAAATATGGGAATGTGGATAATAGATTGTGTGTGGAGAGTTCATCTGTCCGTGTCTTTCTGTTTCTCTCAGATCTAAGTTCAGTGACATCGGTTTTGGCTGAATACAGCTGTATGAATGCGTCTGCCGTGGTATTGTGGGGAACTGTGTTCGGTGCAACGTCTTATCGCGCCATAGCAGTCGATCAGAATGGTAGAACCGTGTCCTGCACCTCTGTGGGCACAACATGCCGGCTGGTCCAACTGGGCTGCGGCAGGGACTACGTGGTGCGGGTCAGTGCCATCTCCAATAACTGTGAGAGCATAAGCAGCGTCACTGACTTCTTCCAGACAGGTGAGTGAGGACCCCGGATCTGAGATCTGAGTGGTTCAATTAGATCGTATTGCTCTTTGCAGGAACATTGGGCTTCCTTTTATCCCCGTTGCTCAACACAGTGTTTTTCAGACACCTGGTTGTCAATTTAAATAGATAATGAAGAAGCTAGGGGTGACATCAGCAAGGCAAAACATCCGAGAGAACATGAGGAAGGAACCTTAAGAGGAACCAAACTCAAAAGAGAACCCGTCCTTTTCTGGGTAACACCAGATTGTGCGATTATGAATTATTACTCCTCTACAGCAATATATTGTAAAGTCAAGCAGTAATGAATGGAAGGATGTAGTAAAGGTACTGATAGGGTGTGTACTGAGCTTTACTGGTCTGAGAGTCTACTGATGCTGACTGCATTCTGATCTATTACATAAGAGATATTTGGTGAATACTTGAGATGCAGTTGCGATGACTAGACAGGACACTCTTAATTCCTTCTCAACCATCTTCCTTTTGTGAACACCACTCCAGAACAATCCCATATTATGTAACAGGTGCTATCATATAGTCTGTTTGTTGGTGAGACCCACTATTCAGTGTTTGCTCGTGTTTCTCATGCGAAAAGCATCTGAACACACCCTCGCCACTTGAAGACAATGAGGTGGCCCTGGATGATCAGCTCTGGTTTTCATTCATGTAGTCTATCTTACACATGCTGTTTTTTTCACAGCAACAAGAGCTGGGCTTACAATGCACTGAGACAAGATAAAATCAAAGCACTGGTGTGGCTCAAGACTCCTGGGATTGCTAGTTGTTTGTATTGTTGTCTCATATTTTAGGTTTCCCCAACTACCTTAAATTCTATCTGTAAGCATTAATGTGTATCCACCACCCACTATCTCACCCTGGTCAGTGATTTGTACATAAAACCCTTTACAGTGCAATTTGGTGAGGTCTTACTTATAAGATAATATCTGCTCAGAGGAGAAGCTCTAGCCTTTAAGGCTTCCAGGCTCTGTATACCACAGATACAACATCTAACCAGTCAGGACATACTTACCTATCAGTCAATTTTCTCTGGAAACATGGAACAAACAGGCTGTAAAAATAATCAAAACCACTGAGCATATCTTTACCTGTTTTTGTGTCTTACAGTACCATGCTCACCAGCTAATCTGAACCTGTTCCGTGAATGCAGCAGCAACGTAATCATCTTCTCATGGGCACCAACAAACAATACGGCATTCTACAGTGCACGGTTGATGGACTCTGCTGGGGGTACACAGGCTTGCATAACCGCAGACACTTCCTGTTTCTTTACCAACACTGTGTGTGGACGTAACTACAATTTTACTGTCTATGCTGTGAATGGGATGTGCAATGGTCCAGTCAGCCCAGCAGTGAGCATCCAAACAGGTAAACTCACACCGTCTTTCAAAAAAAGAAATGTACGCACTTTTTCCTTCTAGATTAGTCCAAATATGTTTGATGTCTTTAGTTTTGCACTTTGTTAGAACTTTGATTCAGGTTCAATCTCTATCAGACTCTGCAACCGTCTCCCTCTCTCATTCTTCCGTGTGTCGAGCACTCGGAGACTTGAGTCAACAATAGACACAAGGTCGTGTTAAACTCAGTCTGATTTAATGAATAAAGACTAGGAGTACTTATACAAAGAAGCACAGATGTCATAGTATTCTCAAGGGAACGGATAAGTAGAAAAACACCTTGTTTGGACAAAATATGTGACATAATGGAAGTCTCCTGCGTGAGAAGTACGACATAAGATAAATCAAGGACAGTATATCACGTTCTTTACGATAGCTTAACCTAAACAAGCTTGTTCATGTCATAAGGACCAAAATTATTTAAAACTCTAACAGTTGGGGGCTCGTCTCGGGATACAGACCATTGGGAGAGTGACGGGAATTTTCCCAGTTTATTTCTTTAAGGTCTCTCACTCGTGGCCTGTATCTCTGTATCTTTTGGTTATTGTGTATTTAAGTGAAGCGAAAAGCGAATTGGTTTATCCTGAACACTTAAGAGTAAGCACTGGTTATAGCACTCTGAAGACGCGTGAGTGTTTATAATAGTAAACTCCTGATTGCGAGTTTGAAGTGACCAGATCGCTCTCTCCTTCTGAAGTGTGTAACTGTAACTTGTATGTACAGTCATGGGCGGGGCGAGGTCTTCCTTACCTAAGCCAAATGTAGGAGAAAAGCCGAAAAATTGGGTATACCGCTGGCTAACTTGTAGCATCATGCAAAATTCATGTCTAAATTATGTAAACATTTGGGCAGAAGATCTCTTATGAAAGAACATTACCCATATGAGATGTGAAAATGATCGGGCAATTCTATTTCTATCTCTTTAGCACCTTGCAAACCCTCAAACCTGATCACTATGTCAAATTGTAAAACGAGCATTTTGAGGAGTTTTTGGGATGCAGCTGATGGGGTGACGCAGTATATCGTGGAAGGCAGAGGAAATCGTGGAAATGCCAGCTACGTGAACTACTACAGCTGTGTCTCAAATACAAGCAGTTGTACCATCCCTGATGTTGCATGCGGAGAAAGCCTGACTATGACGATCACTGCCTTTAATGAGAACTGTTACAGCGCAATGGTACTGGGTCAGGAGGCAAATACCGGTAAGTGATGATGCACCTACCTGGAAGTTTCTTTTGGACATTTGAGACATTTGTGTATATTCAAAACCTGACAATACACAAATAAGAACTGAACTGAGAAAACTAGGCTCATGAGTGGCTCAACAGAAAGGTGTTGACCGTATCATTGTAACTTACCATCATGTTTGTAGGCACTGTTACCAGTGTTACAATGTGTTTGTGTGTGTTCAGCTCCTTGTGTTCCCCAGAATCTCTTGCCCATTCCTGACTGCAGTTCAGACTCCATCACCCTCACATGGAACTTGGCCAACGGAGCATTGTCCTACATTGCTTCAGTGACAGACTCGTCAGGTGGACTGTACACCTGCATCACGATGGATCTAAATTGCCAGATAACGGGGCTGCTCTGCGGAACAACCTACAATGCCTCCATCATCTCCTCCAACTACAAATGCAACAGTTCCGTCAGTAACAATATCACTGTGGAAACAGGTAGCTGATGATCAGGTTCCACTTGTTCAACTCTTTCAGATATGGACATCTTCTTTTGCACATTCTAGCCCCAGAAACTGGAATGGTACTACAGTGTCTATAGTCCTGAAGTGACTTCTGTCATGAGTTCAGAACCGCGCACAGTATGCATCAAATGACCATTTGATGAACTTAAACATAACATTTTCAACATTGCAAGTACTTGGTGCTGTAAAGGGAGCTCAATCTACATCCTCTTCATCCCTTTTTTTTCTCTCTCTCTCTTTCTCCCAGCCCCCTGCCCTCCGTCTCAGGTGCAGGCCATTCTAGACTGTGATAGAAACCGGGCGCTGGTGAGCTGGCTGAGTCCACGCTTTCCTGGCTCCTACATGGCCAACATGGTGGACCAAAGTGGAGGCCTGCTGAACTGCAGCACCCTGAACAGCAGCTGCTGGGTTCCCAGCCTCAAATGCGGACAGGTCTACGATGTCAGCGTCAGCTACCACAATGGCATCTGCCAAAGCAGGCCTTCAGGACCCATCCACATGAACTCGAGTGAGTCAAAAGCAACCGTATATATTGTGTGAGGATTTTTTAACCTAAACCATACAGTGGCTTGCAGGGTTTCACTGTTTGAAGGTGTGGTAGCATCATGTTGGATGTTACCCTTGGCATACCCTTGGCCACTTGGTTGCTTTTCTGTCCAATCCCATCTTTACTTGGTCACTGACTTTTGGTGGACAATCTCCTGTAGGCCAAGTCAAGGTTGTGACATTCTCTTTACATTCTTACTAATATTTTTTATATCCAAACCCTGATTGATACTTTTCCAAAACTCAGTCTTGTTTTGATAAGTCACTGGTTTTCATGATGCTGTTTGCTTTGGTATGTTCTCTGGAAAACTCTGGGTTCTTCCAGAAACAGAATGCTGAGATCACAAGGCACTTTAATTTGTACACAGATGAACTCCATTCAACCAGTTATATGATTCTTATGTCAACTGGTGGCACTAGAATTAATATAGAAGTTATACCACAACTTACATTACTTACATTTTTTCATTTGTAAATAATCCTATAAATAAAAACAATAAATAGTAAGTAAAACTATATTTCCCCTACCTTTCAATATTCTGGGTTGTTTTCTGTAGATTTATGATCCAAATGTATTCCATGTCATTTCCAGATTGTAACACAACAAACTGTGCATGAGCGTGTATACATGTGCGAGACGCTATAAATGACTCCGTTCCATTAATCTCTCCTTGTGTCTCTCTGTGTTAGTTCCATGCGGGCCAAGGAATTTTCATCCCTGGGTGGATTGTGGCTCAGGTGTTCTCCAGTTAACATGGGACCAGACATACGGTGCTAATGGATACTCCGCCAGTGTGGTCGCTGCCAGCAATGGGAGGCAGCTTTTCTGCAACTCCACTTCTCCCAATTGCAGCCTCAGCGCTCTAACATGTGCCGAATCATACGTGGCGCAGGTCCGATCTTACAATGGCACCTGCTTCAGCATGCTCAGTCAGGCAGTGACCTTTAAAGAAGGTGAGTGAACTTTCCTGTTAGCTGATTACTGTTTCGTCTTCCTCTAAAGCCCTTTTTGTACAAGGACATTCATGCTATGATGATCTGGGGGAACCAGATTCTTTAACTGTATGCTGTAAGAATGAGAGTATACATGACCTTCTCTACAATTACAGGTAGAACCTTTTCCCCAAATATGGCAATCCAGAGATGGAGCAGTTAATGTTACCCAAAGCTTAATTAAGCATGCAGTGTGTAAGGCTAAACTGGAGGAAGTACTGTACATTTCCCTTATTTGCTAGCCACATTACCTTCGTAGCTGCAATCTAAAGAAGCAAACCTCAAACATCAAGCACTTTTCCTTTACACGCTGTCCTTTTGTGTTCTTTGTGACTTCTTGACCTCAGTGCCATGTGCGCCCACTAACGTGACAGTTGCGAAGACCTGTAGTAACCGGACCACAGTGATGTGGCAAGCCAGCCTTGGTGCTCAGTCTTACAGGGTCATCGCCGTGGGCAACAAAGGTCACCAGACAACGTGCTCATCCAATACCACTACCTGCAGCCTGACAGATTTGCAATGTGGCCAAGTGTACAATGTCAGTGTGGTGGCCATTGATGATGTTTGCTCCAGCCCCCAGAGCCAAAGTGCTATACTGCAGACAGGTGTGTGTTTTGGGTCTGTAATTATTTACCGTCATAATAATAATAATAATCTTTGTTCATAAACCATTTGCTATGCTTTCTCCCGCACAGGTCCTTGTGCACCCTTTAACATTCGCAGTACAATCGAGTGCATCACTAACGCTGTAACGCTGAGCTGGAGCTCGAGTCCCAGCAGTGTGTTGTACATAGGGATGGCTTTAGGATCAGATGGACACACGTTGTGGTGTAACAGCACCTCTGCAGGGTGTCAGTTCATGGGCCTGCACTGTGGACAAGTTTACGTGATCAGATTGACAGCCAGTGATGGAGTTTGTTGGAGCACAGAGAGTGTAAACTACACACAGCCCACAGGTAAACTTTATAACTTTCTCATTTAGCCATGTCCTTATATTACATTGTAATGTCATCTTGTAATTGCCTTTTTATCACTATTTATATTATTTCATTGCTTCTATTCTATTCTAGTCCAGTCTATTTTATTATTACAAGGTTTACCATTTCTCCTCACTGTGATCTGTTAAATAACTGGCTATCTAATGCATTTGGGCTCTGTGTGTATAAGACCTGCAGCTAACGAGGTCTACAGAGGATAGGGCATTACAAAAAATGTGAACAAAATTAAATTTGTTGACTGTTTTGCCTTTATGAGTACATAAATGCTCAGAATACAAGATGGGGTTAATGCAAAATGATTATTTTGGCAACTGCAATGAGATTTACCACAGCCTGAATGTCATTTTGAGTGATTGATGATGTTAAAACATCCTAAGGGCAAGTATTACATTTACAGAAGTCTGTTTTAGTCTCTTGAGTATAAATTACACCTATTTGCTAAGTCTTAATAATGAGAAGGTGTGCTGAAATTTTTTATTTTATAACCTATGTGTACACTCCCTAATTTAAGGTTCTTATATTTTTTTTTACATACTTTTTAGCATTATATTTGAGAATCACTTTCAGTACAATGTTTTTGTTTTTCTCCTTATTTAGGTTTTATTTATATTGGTTTATGTTTTAATGTCTTGTGTGGTAATATGTGTGTATGTGGGTATGTGTGTGGCCTTCTTGGTCTCACTTATAAAAGGGATTTTTTTTTGCAGATTTAAATTTATAAATTAAAAATAGCTTATCATCCTTGTTAATTGTAAACATTTATGTCATATTTGTCAAAGATTACATTTAAACATAAATTTTTTATTTCACAGTTAATATTATTTTCTTGTTGTTCTTATCATGATATAATTTTAATTAAAAAAGAAATTTGATAATAGCGATGATATACTTACAGTGTTCAGGATGTCATATCAACCACAAAAATTTTAATTGGTCAAGTAACCAAAATATAACCGTATGCTGTAGCTCCCTGTGCCCCAGCGACTGTATCTGAATTCCTGCACTGTGATACCAACACACTGAGTGTGACCTGGACCCTGAGCCCTTTGGCTCTGAGCTACAGCGCCCTCGTCAGACCTGTAAATGGGCCTCTGCGTGGCTGCACCTCATCTGACACAAGCTGTGATATCTCAAATTTGCAATGCGGTATGAGCTACACGCTCACCGTCATGGCTGCTAACAGAGTGTGTACTGGACCGGAGAGCCCAAGTCAGATCATCCAGGCAGGTACAATAACCTTCAACCCCCAGATATATTACAAATAAATATACCACAGTGCTGTTTGTTTATCAAATCTGGTTGGTCAGTAGCAGTTGATTAATTTTCTATAATATCAACAATAATGTAACTGCAAAAACACAGGTTTATATTCATGTGCTCGTCAATATGTTATCTTTTCTTAACTTACACAGGGACTTATAAGTTTATAAGTCTCTCTCTCTTTCTCCAGCTCCGTGCTTGCCTGCCTCTGTGTATGCCAGCGTCGGGTGTGTCAGTAACACCGTGCATGCCTCGTGGGCTCAGGCGGCAGGTGCACTGTCCTACACTGGTGTCCTCACCGGCCCAAGTGGCTTCACCCGTTCCTGCTCCACTTCTGCCTTTTCCTGTGACTTCAGTGGCCTGACATGTGCTCAGACCTACACACTCCACGTCCTTGCAAGCAACAGCTGTAACAGCACCGCCACTGCAGGTGTCACCGTTACCACAGGTGTGTTAGTTCACAGGGACTGAAAATACAAATGAAATCCTTCCTTCCTTGTCTTCACTTGACTCTCTGGCTTTTGCAGGACCTTGTGACCCTTATAACGTGGTTGCTCAGGTGCAATGTGGCTCAGGTGCTGCAATTGTATCATGGCACACGAGCACTGGTGCCAATGCATACACCGTCCAAGCTTACATGCAGAGCCAGACAGCGCCCTCTGCTTCATGCGTCACTTCCAACACGACCTGCACACTCGTACGGCTGCAATGTGGAATGATGTTTAATGTGAGTGTGCTTGCTAGTGACGGCACCTGCAACAGCAGCCCCTTGGTGGGAACAACACTGAAAACAGGTATGAAAAGAGATAGGGACCAGGGGAAGGCGTAGAGAAAATGTGAAGGAGAGGTTATACAGATATTGGGGAAAGAAAAAATCAGAACTGAAGGTGGCAGTGATTGAAAATTACCTAAAGGAAGTAATGCAAAAATGATTTAAGAGATTGTAAAACATGAATGTATGCATTATTAACCTCACAAATTTGTCCTCTCTCTCAGCCCCCTGCCCTCCTGTGATACATGTTTTCCCTCCCAGCTGTATCAGCGATCAGGTCATGGTCTCATGGACCTGGGTACAGGATGCACTGGATGTTACAGTAAATGCCACCTCAGCGCTCGGCTATTCAGTAGGCTGCACCTCTGCTAATAACAGCTGCACCCTGCAGGGACTGCAGTGTGGACAGAGGTACACAGTGCAAGGCATCTCCCGTGGCATGTGGTGCAACAGCACTCCTAGTGTTCCTGTCAGCATTGTTACAGGTAAAGACAACACAAATGACATATAGTGGTGACAATAATGACAAGTATGGGTGCTATTACTTAAAGGACGTAGAGATTATACCATTGACAATTACAACTGATACTACTGACATAAAGATGTGCTTATATATACTACTGAAAATCATAGCCAAAATGACTGACATAAAGGTATGGCACTAATTACACAGACACCACTTCCATGGTATCAATGAGACAAAGAGGATATAGTACTGACAACTGCAACTGATAATACTTATACTAAGGTGTGACACTACTGACATGTAGGCAGATACCATTGATACATAAGAGCAATACTACTGACAAATTCAGCCAAAATGACGGAAACAGATATGATACTACTGACCTAAACACTAATATAACAAAGAAGTTATACTACTGACACTTATAGCTGATACTACTGAGTGATTTACCGATACCACTGACATCGGTATGTGTGACACTACTGACAATTACATCTGAAACTACTGACCTATAAAGATGACACTCCTGACATGCATATCAATTAAATGAATAGGTTAAATTACTGACAATTACTGCTTATACTACTGACATACATGCAGATTTGACTGACGTGTTCGAGTGATACTACAGACACAAACGTGTGACACTACTGGCAAATATACCAATAAGGCGAAGAGGTTATGCTAATGACAATTACAGCTCATACTACTGACACAATATTGAGACATTAATGACATATAGGAAGATACCGGCAGATGTACACATACTAAAATGTGTGTGATACTACTGATGATTCCAGCTAATACTACTGACACAGGCCATTATTAAAGGTCAGTTCAGTATTGAAATCTTTATCCTTAAAGTATAAATCATGACTCTACCCTGTGTGTTGTTTCTGCAGTTCCCTGCACACCTGCAGCAGTACGCGTTGACTACACTTGTGGAACGAGCACGGCAGTGTTAAGCTGGAATGAGAGCCTGGGACGGGAGAGCTTCATCGCCCGTATTCAGACTCAGGAATACTCAGACTCTTGCAGCACCAACCAGACCAATTGCTCACTCTCTTCTCTGCTCTGTGGTAGATTGTACAATGTCAGTGCGGGGGCTGTGGCAGGACAATGCAACAGCAGCAGCGTAGCCAGGACCCAGATGCAGACCGGTAATAAGATGAATGCTAATGCACCACTGACAATTATCCTTTCAGCAGTTGTCTTATAGACTGACATAAAAATCCCCTGACATCGTGCAGACATTCACTTTTATTTTCCCCCTCTTATTTCTTCGTTCCACTCTTCTTTTCCAGCCCCATGTGCTCCTCAGAATGTGTCTGTCATTCTGCAGTGTGCCAATAACACAGCATCAGTGACCTGGACACTAAGTCCCGGTGCCATAGGATACAACGTCACTGCCCTAGGACGTGACGGCGATGTCAAATACTGTCGTACCTCAAATACCTACTGCCCAATACCCAACATGCACTGCTCACAGACGTACAACTTTGTGGTCACTCCATTTTCAGATGTGTGCAATGGGTTGCAGAGTAGTGCTTTCACCTTCACTGCAGGTACGTACACACACAAGTGAGCTTCTCTACAGTTTTAGGATGAACACAGGAAGACATGTACTCTACCTGAACCTCATTCCCTTTTGGTTTCAGGTCCATGTCCACCCAGTGGAGTCCAGGTGTCCCTGCTGTGTCAAAATAATGTTGGCTCTGTCAGCTGGATTCCTGCCCTCAATGCTGAGAAGTACATTGCCACAGCGGCAAGCTCAGATGGCATCGGGCACAACTGCACCACAAACGGAACCAGTTGCCTCTTCCTGGACCTCGACTGTGGAAAGGACTACAGTGTCACAGTCGTTACTGTACAGCGTGGCTGCTGGAGCGACCCGAGTACACCTATGCTACTGAGATCAGGTGAAAGAAAAGCTGTAGAACTATGTAAAATGATGGCAATAATGGTACAACTTCAGTAGCAGTCATTCTTGGTGATCTTGCTAACTTTCACCAGGCTTCCATCCAAATTGCTCTCTTAAGCACCACCTTCCAATAGATGCATGATCATACACTTTTTTAAGCCTTTAAAGTCAGTAACAGTAACATCAAAACACCCCTTTCCTCCAGCTATCTGCCCCCCTGCCAACCTGGCCGGAGTCAGTCAGTGTGGCACCAATGACATCATTATCACATGGGACCCCAGCCCTCGGCCAGTTGTCACCTACTTCCTGTTCTCCCAGCAGGACAGTAGAGCAAATTCCACTTTTAACACCACTGCAACATCCATCACATTAAACCACCTCCAGTGTGGTTGGCTCTTCACAGTGCAGGTAGCAGCCCAGGATAACACCTGCACCAGCCGGTACAGTGCACCAGTGCACATCCGGACAGGTATGCCACATAATATTGTGGGATTTAGTTCTAAGAAGACAGCAGTTATTAAATATTGTGTCCTCTTTGGGTATGCTTAGCTCCATGCTCACCGTTGGGTCTGGCAGCTACTGCTAGTTGTGGCACAAACCAGGGTAACCTCACTTGGCTCAGTGGTGTTGGTGCCCTCTTTTACACAACTACTTTGGTGAGCAGTGATGGTAGTTCCATTTCCTGTACATCCAACACTACTTCCTGTATGGTGAAGCTGGACTGTGACCGCATTTACACAGCAACTGTAATCTCTTCCACTGGGCTCTGCAATAGCACTGGAAACAGCAACACCCAATTTAACTCAGGTAAACAAGTCATACACCAGCTTGCATTCATGAGAGTCCAGATCTGCTTTTTAGATATATCACATGCATAAAGGCTTAGGACTGTTTGGTTTCAAAAGGTAGTATATCTCTCACTGTGGAGTTTTGTAAAGCTGTCAACATGTCAACTTGCTCTAGTTCTTTTCTCTTATGCTCTTTATTTCTTCTCCTCTCCATCTTGGCAGCACCATGTCTGATCAATAATGTACAGACTCAGCTTGACTGTACTGCCAATTCACTGGCAGTGCAGTGGGCTGCTATTACTGGAAACAAAACGTACACCGCTCTGGCTATCGGCTCTGATGGTATGCGCACTTCCTGTGACACCAACAACACTTCCTGTACCATCCGGGGCTTAAAATGTGGACGCATTTATAGCATTGCTGTGACCACCTCCAACATTCATTGCACCATCCAGGGTTCTGACCTCCAAGTACAGACAGGTATGGACTTGCAGAGATGCATAGATATACTGTAGGTGGGTTGAATCCAGAGAAATACAAGAGGTGGTCACTTATTCTACCTTTAATGTCAGTAAAATATTTTGATTTTGACAAAGGGCTCCTCTTATTCTTTCCCATCAGCTCCCTGTAAAGCAGAAAACCTGTCAGTTTCTCTAGAGTGCAATACCAGCATTGCTACAGTATGGTGGAACACCACCGGGGTGGACCAGTCGTACAATGTGTCGGCAGTGAATATCACAGGTGGAGTGGTGGGCTGTGGCACCAGAGCATCATACTGCACCTTCAACCAGTTTCACTGTGGAGACACATACACAGTCACAGTTACTGGGCTTACGCCAAAGTGCACCAGCCAGCCTAGCACCCCTGTGGATCTCAGCACAGGTAAGGTTAATAGAGGTAGAAAGTTGCACACAGGTGAGAGATTGAGATACCTTGTCAGAAAGTGAGACTGTTACTTCTTAAGACACTATTTTGGTCTCTTTCAGCTCCTTGCATCCCTACCCATGTTATAGCAAACTATGATTGTGACACTTCAATCACCTCAGTAATGTGGGACACAGCTCGTGGAGCTGACAATTATGTGGTGTACGCAGTGAGTGGTCAAGGATACAAGTCCAACTGCAGCACCACAGACACCAGCTGCAATTTACCAGATCTCAACTGTGGTCAGATCTACAACATCACAGTTGTTGCAGTTCATGGTGGTTGCTGGTCTCAGCCCAGCCAACCCTTCACTGTGTCTACAGGTACGTACAGGTGTCTACAGGATGAACATGGGGCAACAAAGTCACTTACAACCCCTTTTTAATATTTTTCTCATTTGTTTTCCCTCTTATTATTCAAGACTAAGAATATGTGTGCTATAAGGAAAGATAATGGGATCATGTATTGAGATGATAGAGAGATATTTAACTCTATTTCATTCTTATTTTCTCTCTGTCCAGGGCCATGTCCTCACTCCAGTCCTCATGTTTTGCTGGACTGCAACAGTAACTCAGCTTTCATTTCATGGACACCGGGTTATGGTATTCTATATTACAACGCCTCTGCTAATGCCTTGGATGTGTATGACCATGTGACTTGCAGCACAACTGGATTTTCCTGTAATGTGACTCACCTGCAGTGCGCCCAGTCCTACCAGGTTACTGTCTCTGGTCAGGGGTACACCTGCCCTAGCCCTGCACAGGGGTGGGTGTCCATTACCTCAGGTAACAGGTCTTTAAAATATCAAAGTTAATTGTCAATATTGTATGCTTTTTTCTTCCTTCACTTTTTTGTATGCAATCTTTTTCATATGCAAAACATTCTGTTCTATTCCTATTATTGCAGGTCCTTGTCCCCCAAATCTGGTGTCTGTCCAGGTTCCTTGTGAGTCGAATGTTATATCCATCTTCTGGCAGATCTCTGAGGGTTCTGTCTCCTACCTGGCTGTTGCTCAGAGCAGCGGGGGACAAAGGTTCAACTGCAGCAGCAACAGGACAACATGTGACATTCCTGGACTCCTGTGTGGACAAACATATGAGATTTATGTGTCAGGAGTGTTTGGAACATGTATAGGACCAAAGAGCCAGAGCCAGATTGTCAAAACAGGTGAGATGAATCAGTCTTTTCACCTCAACAGTTTTTAGGATACCATCTACTTTCTCAAAAAATGACCGTGTCTCATTCATCTCAGAACAGTTATGTATGACCACTTTCTCGAGGCTAGATTAATTATCTTGATCTCTACCTGACCTCATCAATACAGCTCCCTGTGTGCCTCAGAACATCCAGGCGATACTGGTGTGTCAATCAACAGTGCTTAATGTTACCTGGCAGCAGAGCGGTCAAGCCACACGCTACAGAGCCATGGTGGAGACCAGTGCTGGTCAAGTGATGTTCCCTGTTACAGACAAGCAGTTCTTCACAGTTCCCAACATCCTCTGTGGCCTAACGTACAATGTAACAGTGGTGGCCCAGAACGATAACTGCAACAGCAGCCGCAGTTCTGTACAAAGTGCCATCTCAGGTGAATATACAGTACAGCAATGATTGTGGTACCCCTGCATCAGTCAGGTTACCTGTGCTGGTTTAGGCTGCAAACTCTTTTGGAATGTCACATCTCAGTGTCTGTATTTTGGATAGCTACATACATTATTAATCTTAATTGATAGTTTGTAGGAAAGGAGTAATTATGTATTAGTAATTATGCCCTGTCTCTTTGCAGTTGTACTTTTTACCATGTGCATATAGTCCAGAGTATTGCATCCCTGATGTGCGAGTTGACTCTGGTGTGTGTTTCTCCAGCCCCATGTCCTCCTCAGGCAATCAGCGCAAATATAAACTGCACTTCCAACACTATCGCAGTGAACTGGTCCTCCAGCGCGGCCGGGGTGAGCTACATGGCGCAGGCCATCTCTTCCAGTGGCTATTACACTTGCAACAGCACAAACACGTTCTGCAGCATCCGTGTGCCATGTGGCAGAACCTACAATATTTCTGTAATACCAAGTCAAAAGGGCTGCAATGGGGTCAGTTCACCTTATAAAATTATTCAAGCAGGTCAGTGTGGATTTCAGTGTTATTGAAAACTCACTGATAATGAGTGACCCTTTTTCATGCATTCATGTTTACATGTTTTTGTATGTGTAGCTCCGTGTGTTCCCACCTTGACAAGTGTGGAGATGGACTGCCTGTCCAACTCAGCCTGGGTGGTGTGGAACACATCAGCGGGGGCAGAGTTTTACACTGCAGTGGCAACTGACAGTGACAGACACCGCTATCAGTGCAACTCCAGTGACAGCATGTGTCCGGTCCCTGGGTTACAGTGTGGGAGGAATTACAGTTTCAGCCTAACAGCCGCTAATGCATGGTGCAGCAGTGGAGTCAGCAACACCATGCAGTCTGAGACAGGTGAGAGATCATCACTGATGCATGTATGTCTGTATATACATATATTTTCTCAGTATTGCATACATATTATTCTCTCGTTCTCTAGTACCGTGCACTCCTGAGGGTGTGAATGTGTCAGTGGGTTGTGACACGGGGACCGTGAGTGTCCAGTGGTTACCCAGTGTTGGAGCTCTCACATACACAGCCACACTTGAGCCGCCCGAGGGCATGGCTTCCTGCTGCAGTACTGTTAATGGTAGCACTTCCTGTAAGGTCACATCCCTTCCCTGTGGTCAGTCATACATGGTGACTGTCACTGCGGCAGGACGAACCTGTAATAGCTCTCAGAGCACTGCCATAATAGTACAGACAGGTAGCACTCTCGCACAGACATCTGCACTTCTCCCCTCTCATACACCAACCACATTGTACACATTACAGTGCTGTATTTTCACGACTATTAGTTGACGTAAAGGCCACTGCAGACAGCTTGTAACATAAATGATGGACAACAAATTCATATGATGACAATTGATAAGAGGAACAGGCGGTAAATCCATTTTTTTGGCCTCTGGTAAATAAAGTTAAACAACTATAGGATTTTCTTTGTTAGTAAATAACACATTTTGTAATATAACATACTATTAGGCATAGATTATGTAGAACATCCTCCAGTTAAGTCTCTGTGTAAGTTGTTACTATAGAAACATGTTACAACATATTATAATATTTAATAAATAATAATCAAAATTATTAATATTAACCTGTCATTTATAGCTGCACTACTGTCAGAGCTACTGTTATTGAATATTTATCAACACATCAACACCTGTTGACCAATCAGATTTAAGAATATAACAGTGCTGTGGTATAATCTGCCATATCCTTATCAAGTTACAAAGTGTATCCTATGTCATAATATATCAAGTGGTACTATGATGGTTCCCTGTTCCCTAATCATGTTTTTTTCCTGTACAGCACCGTGCCAGCCTCCAGGCCTCAATGCCTCTATGAGCTGCACTGATAATGTGGCGACTGTAAGGTGGATGAGCAGTGCGGGTGGTCAGCTCTATACAGTAAAAGCCGTAAGCATGAACGGAAGCTATACAGACAACTGCAATGGCTTTGACGGCTCTTGTGACCTCAGAAGCCTGGTGTGTGGCTTGCAGTACACTGCCACGGTGGTGGCGCAACACAGCTCCTGCCAAAGCCTGCCGAGTCCCCCGACACGCATCAAGACAGGTGAGACGAGGCCCAGGAGAGTAGCATACCACCAAACCCACTCCCTCACAACTACTTAAACAAACTAACCTTTAAGATCTAATCCAGTGAAGCATTTTATTTTATTCGTATTATATAAACATACAAAGTCACTAAGACGGAATGTCACCCAAGACATGCTTCCTTTGCTGACTGATAGATACAGAAGCCACACCTTCTTTACTGAGACTGAAAATCACAGAAACCACACCCCTTTACTAGGATCAACAATTATATTAACCACACCTTCTCTGAGACAAAGAGGCACAGAGGCCACATCCCTTCATTAGGACCAGCAGACAGAAAGGCCATGCCTTCCTCATTTGAACTGACACATAAGAGGCCACGCCTCCTTTAGTGGGACTGACAGGCACACACCCCTTATTAAGCTCAGCTTCCTGATATTCCATACTCACAACATAATTTCTATGATTTTCCCTGCTTCAGTACCGTGCGTTCCTCAAAATGTCATGCTGGGCTTGGACTGCCGTGCCCGCAACCTGACTGTGTCCTGGAACATAAGCTCAGGGGCGCAATTTTACACGGCCACGCTGATGGACAGCTTGGGGCACTCCACTAACTGCCAGAGCCTTTCTGACCGCTGCACAATTAGTGGCCTGTCCTGTGGAAACATTTACCATGCAAACGTGATCGCCTCTGACGCGAACTGCAGCAGCCAGCCCAGCAACGTCCAAAACATAGACTCAGGTAATAAACACAAACACACATCAAATGGATGAAAAGTAGCTGTTTTGTTCAACAAATAGAAAAATGCAATTGTTGATGCAATTGATGTGGTATAAGAGGAATAAAACACTTAAAGTGATGTCATGCCAGTCCTTGCTAATGGTAACTTTAGATGAAGCAAAATAAGCCACCATTTTGGGGCGGAGCTTGGTGTACATGACTGGAAATGAGAAGAAAATCATTCAAATATTATTTAACTCCCGTTTTTCACAAATTGGGAACAATGTGCATTTAACAGCATGCTCTGTCATGTTTTATTCCTTACTAAAGACATTGAACATACTTATAAATGCTTATACATATTCATTTATGAATATATACAAATAGCTAACAATGATTGTTAGCCTTGACATCAGGACACTATAATCTTAGCTAAAGCTACAGTGCTTTTTATTTTTTATTGGTATTATTTGACATTCAGTTCTGCACAATCAAGCAACTCCTTGATCAGTCTCCTTGATCAATTACCTTCTCTTTCTGTCTTCCCTCTCACAGTTCCATGTGCTCCCAGTAATATCTGGGCTCAGATGGACATTATGACCGGTACAGCCACACTCTCATGGTATGTGAGTGTGGGTGCATTGATGTACAAGGCTGTGGCACTAAGCAGCATCTCAGGAACCAGCGTCTCCTGCGACACTAATCAGACGAATTGCAACCTGATCAATCTGTTGTGTGGAGATAAGTACAATATCACAGTCCAGGCTGTGGGAAGCATCTGCAATAGCTCTGCTTCCATGGGTCGATACCTTCAGACAGGTGATGTTTTATACCTTACATATTACATTGTAAATGATTATACTGTACTTATTCAAGTTATTCTATAGCTGTTGCAGTGCGAAACACAGGTTTTTTTCACTATAATAATGGCTATGCAAATTTGTAATTGTAACAAGTTCATCTTGTGATCTCAGGGCCGTGTGTTCCGGTGCTGGTGAGCGCAAGCTATACGCCGCCTGTCGCTAT
Source organism: Notoglanidium macrostoma (assembly GCA_030068235.1). Lineage (NCBI taxonomy): Eukaryota > Metazoa > Chordata > Actinopteri > Siluriformes > Auchenoglanididae > Notoglanidium > Notoglanidium macrostoma. The sequence continues at coordinate 19,713,642 of JAQQZR010000015.1, read as the reverse complement.
GCTCCTGTGGGACATGGCCCGAGGCGCTGACAGCTACACCGCTCAGGCCGTGTCACAGCAAGGCTTCCAGAAGTCCTGCTCGGTCCGTGACACTTCGTGTATACTTAATAGTCTGAACTGCAGCCAGAGCTACAACATCACTCTGACAGCCTACAGTGACGTATACCAGGAGGGGGCCAAGTCCAACACACTTACACTCAGAACAGGTGAGGAAGAGTCAGCCAACTCATATTAGACAGGTTAGATTGAAAAAAGAGCTAACTTCCAAAACAGTGTGTATTCTGAAATCTAAGCTCTGACGGTAGCCCTGGCTGTAAAACAAATCTCAGGTTTATGTTAATGCACTTATTTTAATGCAATATTTATTATTTCAGTTTAACAATAAAAAACAATTCAACAGTCACTCTAAAGAGCGAATAGTGTCTGAGAGTGGAGTGAAGTTGCACCAGACCATTGAAAATATTATCCAAACTGAGTGCAAAGCTGATAGGAACTTACCCCAACAGACTAATAAAGCTGTGATTGTGTCAAGTACTAGTCTGATAGTGATGAATACATATGCAAGCAGCAATTTTCACCAGGAAGGAAGGAAGTAGGATGAATGAATTATGAATATTGTAATTGTATTTACAACTGTTAAATCATTTATATGTAAATATCTAATTTACACAGTACAAGACTGTAAAACCAGAAGGTTCAATTTATACAGACCTTTATATAAAAAATACAAACTTTCTTTAAACATTTTGCCACATACTGTGTTTATCACTTTTGTCATTAAAACACCTACCAAAAAAAATCCCCACATTATTATGGTACACCTTGAACAAAGGTATGAATTCTTTCTCTGCATTTAACCCATCCAAGCAGTGAATGCACGCACACAAGTGAGAAGTGAGTACACACATACCCAGAGCAGTGGGCCGCTACAGCGCCCCGGGAGCTGTATTGGGGGATCCCCAATTGGGGGTTAGGTGTCTCAGTTCCTAACCCGCAACCCTATCCTTTAGACCACTACAGTCACCCATTTTTTAGTTGATCTTAAATTACTTCTGACCAAAGTGAAATTATATTACATGCTGTGCAGAGCCATGTCCTCCTACCATTCTGGCAACCCGAGCAGTGAATGGCCACGGGGAGGTGACATGGGAGTCGAGTGACGGGGCTGTGAGATACATGGTCGTGCTCGAGGGACGGCGGGGTGACACCCTTTACTGCCAGACCACACAGACATCATGCAGCGTGCCAGGACTGCTGTGTGGGACGGTTTATGTCACCCAAGTCATAGCCATTGGCCCCAGATTCAACAGCTCCAGCAGTGTAGGGGCCCTGCTCACTACAGGTTAGTAACAAGTTAATATCCATATAAAATGTTTAAGGGTACATCAAAGTGTCCATCAGAATCAGAATCAGAATCAGCTTTATTGGCCAAGTATATGTACACATACAAGATATTGGACTCCGGTTTTTACCTGGCTCTCGGTGTGCTTAAAAAGGATATATGTATATATACAGCTATTACAAAGAAACATTTGTGCATGTACAAGAAAGAAATATATATCTGTATATACATATCTACATGTATGTAGGAAATGTGCAAAAAGACCATAGTGCAATTGTGCAGAGTGCAAGATGCTGGAATAAATACAGAATATAGGATATGGAATAAATATGGAATAGAGTAACCAGTTACTTTATATACACATAGGGTCCATCATTGCTCCTCAAATTACTGATTGCACGATATGTCATTATGTCCAGTGCCCTGCCTGCCAGACCCTGCGAGCTTTGCAGTAGCAGTGCAGTGTACAAACGATTCAGCGTCCGTCAGCTGGGCCTGGAGCGATGGAGCAACGTCCTATGAACTCACCGCTACTAGTTATAATGGGGACCAATTAAAATGTGTCACACTGCAGAACAGCTGTAACATTACAAACCTGGAGTGTGGACAGACATACAGTCTCAGCCTGACAGCCTTCAACAGTGCGGGTGACATTAACCTGGAAACCGGTATCGCCTTCCAAAGCCGTGAGTCTTAATCAGCATAAGTAAGGAATAAAGCACTTGGGTGTGTGCTGTTATAGGAAAATAATCAAAGCCAGCATGGTGGGAAGGAACCCTCATTGAAAATAGAGTTACTGTTTCCGTTTTGAAGTTGATTATCTTCCAATAACAGTATGTCCTGACATGTTAGTTTTTCTTATACTTATAATTTGGCAATGATTACAATTTTTTCACTTATTAAAGAACATGTTTACTTTTTATCCATTTATCGTTATATTTCAAAGTTATATGTCAACTTGTTAGAAAAAAGTTACAACTATACCTTTCATTATTACTTACACTTCCAAAAATTACAGCTGTTTCTGATAGTTAATCAACACCTTCTGATCAATCAGAATCAGGAATTCAACTGCACTATGGTGTCAGATATCAATGAATATTATACTGTATATAATGTTAATATGACTGCCCTTGACCTCTAGGACCCTGTGTACCCCGATCCCTGGCTGCGAACCTGCTGTGCGGCACACGCATGGCCATGCTGACCTGGGAAAAGAGGCTGGGAGACTTGTACTACGTGGGTAGTGCAACCTTTTCAGCTGGAGTCGCCGCTTCAGTGTGTAACACAAGTGCAGACACCTGCAGCTTCAGTGGACTACAGTGCGGAGTGCAGTACTACCTGAGAGTTAGGGCTTATACCAGACAGTGCTGGAGTGATTTCAGCGCACCTGTCAACATCACAACAGGTCTCTCTCTCTCTCTCTCTCTCTCTCTCTCTCTGTCTCCTGACTATGTTCTTCTTTCCTTTTCTGCTACTCTAGTTATCTTTTGCTCCTTGTTTTCATTCTTAGTTTCACATTATATTTAAGCAAGGATTATGTCCATCAAGGGGCTTTGTTCATCTAATCTTTTGTTCAGAACCCTGCCAGGTGCAGAACCTCACAGTGAATGGTTCATGTACCACCAATACACTCCAGCTGAACTGGTCCAATGCCACTGGTGCGCTCCTTTACACCATCTCAGTCAAGGGAAACCTGGGCTACACCAGCTCCTTCCAGAGCCCCATGTCCAGTATGCAGATGGAGGTCCCCTGTGGCCAGAGCTACAATTTTAGTGTGCTGGGGCAGAATGATCGGTGCCACGGCCTCACAAGCACCACCACCAAGTTTTCAACTGGTACATCATGACTGCCTTGTGCATATTATATCTCTAAGTCTGTCTCACATAAAAAAAACCTTTGTGTAAATTTCTTCCTCAATGGGGTAAGCACAGAACAAACATTTATGATTTTAGAAGAAGGTTTTAGATACAAATTTACAGCATCCAAGTGAGATTATCCACATATGCAAGGGTGAGACTGTTTTCAGGAATTCATTAATTTATTGCTCCAATAGAATATTCATTTTTCTGTAGCCCCATGTGTGCCGACTGGTGCGCAGACCTTCATTCAGTGTGAGGACAGCATCGCCTCTGTCAGCTGGGCCGGCAGTGATGGGGCGGTAAATTATACTGCATTTGCTAAGGGACAGAAATTAGGCCACACCCACATGTGCACCACCAATACAACTGTATGCTCCTGGACTGACCTGTTGTGTGGAGAGATCTATATTGTCCAGGTCATTGCCAGCGACCTGCACTGCAGCAGCACCCCTAGTGACAACACCACCGTCCGCATGGGTGAGACAACATTCAATCATCTGTAAGAGACTTAAGGCTTCAGCATACTTAATAAGGAGATGATGTCTGTGTGGGTTGCAGGAAGACAAAACCACCATTGCAAGCTTACAAGCTTATATCTGCAGTTATGTACTGGATGTTGCATACTGCATTGTGTCCTCCAGTACTGCAGATGGTGCTATATAAATTTTTATGGGAATATTCACAACTACAAGAAGTATATTGCTGCATCCCATAGTCACCCATCTGAATCTGAATCAACTTGGGCATGCCTTGAGTAGATTAACCATCAAAGCTCCATAGCATGTGTGGACGAGGAGTTCTCCCAATGGTTGTGTTTATGTCATAACCTCCACTTAACTTCAGTTTGCTCAACAATAGCATCATAGTGTTTCTGGTAGCCAGCCAAATGTCTTCTCTGCATGAACTATTCTGAAGACTTTACACTGTAGATATAAATCTAATGATAACAACAGAGAGGAGAGTAACAACAAAGGAAAGCTTATAAATATCATTAAACATAAAAGGTCTGTTTTTGAAAATTTATGACAAGTGGGTGGTGTCACTATCAGGATAGTTCTAATCATTTGTATGGTTGTCCTGTGTAGCTCCATGTATACCCCAGATTTTAACGGCCACTATGGACTGTGGCCTGAGGGTAGCGTCTCTGACCTGGCAGCCCAGCTGGTCTGCTCAGTCATACGTGATGACTGCCGAAAATAACATCGGCCAACAGGTGGGACTAACCACCAACAGCACCAGAGCTCAGATCTCAGAGCTCCAGTGTGGACAGCTGTACTATTTCAAGGTGTCAAGTGTGGGGCAAGGATGCAGGAGCCAGCCGAGCAACACCTCTGTCCTGCAGACAGGTAAGCATCATGCAACATTCAGCATATAGACAGGCATACTGAAATAGACATATACATAGTTTTAATTACAATTAATTCTGGGTCTACATAAATTTGGCCACACATACATAATAGACCAAGATTTGCCAAAATAGACCCTGGGTACCTTATATCGGTCCACATTTTTGCTCTCTTCCAGCTCCCAACTCCCAAGGGGTGCCAGGTATTCAGGGGACTTAACTGCCTGGTTTGGGTGTGTTGACAGCTAAGAGCAAATATGTGTACTAAACAAATGCCTAGATGTAGACTATATTAGCATATAGATTTGACAAGGGCCCAAATTTGGTACAATTCTACCTTGAAAATAAAGAGACAAGGGGCACAAAATATTTTTCTGTTAATAATGGTGTTCTTACACCTGTTTCCATCAGAGGAACCAGGGTTTATTTTAGTTTCTAGACTGCAGTTCATGGGACACACTTAGTTCCTGCTCTAAATTTGGTCATTTTGTGCAGCCCAGGAACTGTTAGGGTGGAGCTTTTTGTATTGAAGCCACTAACTGGTCAAATACAAGGACCTGAAAGGCATATTTTGGAGTTAATAACACTCCTGTGTGCCCTGCAGATCCATGTCCCCCCACTGCTGTCTCCACGTTCGTGGACTGTCTTTCCAACATCGCTACAATGACCTGGGGCATATCAAACACTGCTGATCACTATACAGCCATTGCGGTGGGCCCGGATGGCATGGTCACAACATGCATGTCCTCGACTACAAGTTGCGGCATTGCAACGCTTCAGTGCGGACAGAAATACAACATCAGTGTAACTGCTTCCCGCCTCCTATGTAATTCAAAACCCAGCACGCAGGTGTCCCTCAACACAGGTCAGTCACGTCAATTACTGCAAGCCGCTGTAAATACTGCTCAAAGGTCATGCGTTTTAACATTTTTCAAGTATACACCATATTTAATGTCATAATAAGCTACAAGGATCCAGGTATTTATTAATTTCCTAGATTTCTGAACACACCTCACATGTTCATTTTCCGCATCCAGCTCCCTGTGTCCCAATGGGTGTCTCCGTCATGATGGACTGCACCAAAAATGAAGCAAATGTGTCATGGAATGTCAGCCAGGGAGCAATGTACTACCTTGCCCTCGCTACAAGCAGATACAATGACTATGCTTCCTGTAATAGCTCTGGTGTCAACATGTACTGCATTCTGAAGGGTCTCACCTGTGGGGCGGTATACACAGTCCAGGTGGTGGCTGTTGGGAATGAGTGCTCGAGTTTACCGAGTCTGTCAGTGGACTTCCATTCAGGTATGAGAAAGGTTTGAGCCATCTTAAGGTGGTATTGTGAGAGCGAGACTACAACCATCTTTACGTGACATTTTGAGATAGAGAATACAACAATCTTAAGGTTTTATTGTGAGATAAAAAAGCCGACAGCCATTTTAAGGAGATAATGTGAGATAGAGTCTATGTCTCCATTAAGGTGGTATTATGAGATAGAGACTACAGCCAGCAAAATGTGGTATTTAAGGTGGTATTGTGAGAGAGATTATAGACATCTAAATGTGATATTTCAGGTTATATTGTGAGAAGGAGACCACAGCCATTATAAGGTGGTAATGTGAGGTTATTGTGATAGAGACAACTTTCTTAAGACAGTTTTGTGAAACAAATTTTAAGGAGATATTATGGGGCAGAGTGGATTATAGCCCCAAAATATGTTTATATTTTATTTGAAGTCATTACTTGAATGTCTTCAGATAGTCTGCAAGACTAATGTTAGAAGAATTTATGTCCTGACTCCTTCCATATTCAGCTCCCTGCACACCTGACATTGTCTTCACATACCTGAACTGTAACTCCAGCTCGTTCTCATTGAACTGGACTTCTGTCGTGAGTGCCGTCTCTTACACTGCTGCTGCCAGAGCTCCAGGTGGTCAAAACTCATCCTGCAGCACAAACTCCACCAGCTGTGAGTTGAGGCAGCTGGCATGTGGCCAGATATACAGCATAACTGTGATGGCATCAAATGGTCAATGCAGCAGCAATCGGAGCGCCGCCCTGCAGGTCACATCAGGTAGTGCAGAGATCACATTTTACTAATCAAGCACGTGTGTTTTAAATGTTCAATAAAAATGTTTAATCTCTCTCTGTCTCACTGTCCATCAGTGCCCTGTCCTCCTGCACTTGTTAAGTACAGCATGAACTGCCAAGCCAACTCTGCACAGGTACTGTGGGATCCTAACGGTGGAGCGGAGTCTTATGAAGTCCATGCTCTTGGTACTAAAGGGTACGTGACAGGATGCAACACCACTGGAACTTTCTGTAACGTATCCAAACTGCTGTGTGGTGATGTGTACAACATTAGCGTGGTTGCTATTAGCAACATATGCAGTGTGAAAGGAAACCCAGTCACACAGCTGCATTCAGGTAAAATAGCACTCACACACACATACACATGCTTGTTTTAGATTATATATAAAGTTTTAGATTACATGGCGTGCTTGAATGCATTCGAATCTCAAATATCAAGTACCTCAAATACAATCTTTAATGCGGTCCTTCTGTTTTTCCCACAGTGCCATGTGTCCCTGTCCCCCTGAATTCCACTTTGGACTGCGGAACCGGGGCTGTCACCGTGAGCTGGCAGCCCAGCAGCGGAGCCACTTCCTACAGAGTACTTGCTCAGGGAAGTGGAGGTTATCCATCATCATGCACCAGCAACAGTACCATGTGTGTGTTCTCTGGGCTGCTGTGTGGCCTGACCTACAGCTTCACTATATCAGCTTCTGATAGCACGTGCACCAGCGCGTACAGCAGCAGTGTTTATCTGAACACAGGTACGACACACATATCTGTAATAAATAATCAGTATTTTTGTCCATTGTCTAAATGAAGGAATGCGTGTGATCATCTCCTGGGTGGATCATCAACTGATAGTAGCACTAGTGCTAAACTGTGGTGATATGACAATATGATACCCATTTTTTTTTAGACTATAATTTAAAACCATTTTTTGGAGGTATTGTAATATAAGTAAGACTACAGTTATTTTAAGGTGGTATTGTGAGATAAGTACAACTACAATCATTTTAAGGTCGTATTGCAAGATATGTTTTAAGGTAGTATTGTAAGATAAATAAGACATATTAAAGTGATACTGTGAGATAAATGAACTACACTCATTTTAAGGTGGTATTCTAAGCTAAGTAAGACTACATTCATTTTAAAGTGGTCTGCAGTCATTCTAAGGAAGCATTATGAGACCCAGAGGACTGTAGCCAGTTGTTTCGAGGGTTTCAACTTCAATTATAACTTTAAAAATCTTTACGTATCATATGATATTTTTCTTATGCTACCCTTCCCTTTATAGCACAAAATGTTCTTTCTATGATGCCATTTTTTACAAGAAGCAGTTCAAAACTGAGTTTCACTTGTGATTGGTCAGTCCCCTGTAAGCCGCAGAAACTTAGTGCCTACATGGACTGCTGGACCAGTACAGGACTCGTCTCATGGGAAGCGGGACAAGGAGTTTTGTCCTATCTGGTCCAAGCAGTGGGAGCTGATGGATACCGGTCACAATGTAGCAGCACCAACACGAGCTGTTCGTTACCCAGCTTGCACTGTGGCCAACTCTATAACCTCACGTCTGTAGGCCAGGACGGCCACTGTAACAGCAGCAATGCTCCAGTAAATCTGCAGTCAGGTACACAACTAAAGAGTTATTCCAAATGATTTTCGAAAGTATTTACGTGGGACGTAATCGCGATTTCCGAAATCACGATTTTGGGAATCGCAAACGGTGAATCATTATTCAAATAATCGGTTTGTAGTTTATGTCTCATTTAATTTACAAGTACTGACAGTTTTGTACTATGTTTTGTTTAAGCCATCCACCTGACTCCACCCCTTCTATCTTAGCCCTGCCTCTCAAAATGCAACATCTTTCAGTTATCTTCTTGTCCTTTTGTTTTATAAACATAGGTTGCAAGTTGTAACAGCATAAATTGTGATTTGTATTTGCAACATGGATATTTAATGATGTGAATTACTATTTGAAGAAAATATCAGGTTCGGACTTGCATTTATGTTTGGTTACTTTTCACAAGAAAATGATCAATAAAAGCACTGGATAAAATATATAATGTAATACACACTGCTTTGATGCATACATTTAGATATACCTTTAGATTAGTAATGATGCATTATTTCAATTGCAGCCATTTGCTAGGGAGTGCAAAACTCAATGCGGTCTGTATAAATAATCTCCCTGGGCAGGGTTAGAATCTGTACATTTCACAATAAATTTTTATAAAGATTTTGTTCAGTGTCAGTATATCTGTATAAATGTCCGTATATCTGCTCACTGGAAGAATTTTTTCATGGCTCAATGTTTACATGACTCCAAAACTCAACCCACTAATATCTCTATCTCTTCCTCAGTGCCCTGTGTGCCCACTGGTGTCCAGGCCTCCCTGCTCTGCAGCTCCAACTCAGCAGCTGTGACCTGGCTGTCATCCGGCGGCGCACTGAGATATCAGACTACTGCTGTGAGCATCAACGGGTCTCACACCGTCTCCTGTAACTCCAGCCTGCCTTCCTGCACCGCTGGACAGCTGCTCTGTGGAACGTTCTACAACGTCACGGTGGTCGCTCTGGATGATGCATGCAGAAGTGGCAGTAGTGTCGTCACGCAAGTGCACTCGGGTGAGGGATCTGATCTGATCTAGCGTCTTTGATATGTGAGCGGAGCACTATCACACACATGTAAAGAGGGATAATAAACTTCACATAGTGAGGCTGATACCATGATGAATAAGTTACACCATGATGCCAATTTGCTAATGATTTGACATGCCTGATTTCCCGCCCTCTCCAGCTCCCTGCGCTCCCCAGGATGTGCGAGTCCAGATGAATTGTACAGCCGGTTCCATGACTGTAATTTGGGCAGCCAATCTGGATGCAGAATCCTTCCGTGTGGATGCAGTGAGCAGCAACATCAGCCTGTCTTGTAACACATCAGGCACAAGCTGCTCAATCAGAGGCCTGGTCTGTGGTTTGTCCTTGTCTGTGACAGTCAGGGCAGTCCGGGCCGGCTGTCAGAGTCTACCCAGTGCTGCTGTACAAGCTTTATCGGGTAACCAAAACAGCTACACACACCAAAATCCGCAATAGCATCCAGTAGAGAAGATAGGGAGGTTTATAGCCACCAGTTTAGCATTGTTCAGTCTTCATGCCTTTTTTGTTATATTTAGCAAAGGTACTATATGGCATGACAGGATATAAAGAGACAAACTAATGCAGGACGAGACATGGAACAGGTGGGTAACAGAAGGACAGGGCGAGAACTGAAAGAAAAGTACATGGCAATGTAAATGAAAGCGCCGAAAATTATGTGAACCTAAAACAAAATCGCATGAAAGCAGTGTTCAGAACCATGTTGAACGCTTGAGGTGGCTGTGTACGATTCTCATTTTTGGCTTTAAAGTGAATTCGGCAAAATTATTATCTAGTAATCAGATGTTCAAACCTGCATATAGCCAGGAAAAATGTTTAAGCAATGCAGCATCGTTGGATTGTGCAGTTGTCTTTTTTTATTATTCTGTATGTGTGTGTGTGTGTGTGTGTGTGTGTGTGTGTGTGTAGCTCCATGCATACCTCAGGGCCAGAGTGGCAGCCTCGACTGTGTGACCAACTCAGTCTGGGTGTCATGGCAACAAGCGGCTGGTGCGAAGTCTTACCAGGTATTAGCGGTGTCAGGGGGCGGGGCTAACTCCACCTGCTCCACTTCGGAGCTTTTCTGTAACGTCCCCAGCCTGCTGTGTGGCACGCAGTACACCTTCCAAGTTAGCGCCATGAACTCCTGGTGTGTCAGTGAACACTACAACAACTCCTTCCAAGTTGAGACAGGTAAACATACACTCATATACAGACACACACACACACAACAAATTTGGTCGCAACTTATTCTGTAAAACGTGGATAGCCAAGTTTACCTAGATAGCTTCACATCGTAAGTTTAATTCTGAGTTTCTGAGTCCATGTGTGATCACTATTATCACAACACTGGTATTGTTATAGCCATATGACAAAAAACAAATCCACTTAATTCCTCTATAATGAACTATATAATATATCAGTTTTTTATACAATGTTTTGGTAAACTAACTAAAGTTTTAAAAAGCTCTAGACTTTTTTCATACTGCACAGGCATCCATGGTAGGTCCAGGTTACGGTTGAGTTATCCCATCTGTTATTCCTCTGCCATCTGCCTTCAGGGCCCTGCTCTCTGATGGGTGTCAGCGCAGTGACAGAGTGCCGCAACAGCTCCATAAGAGTCAGCTGGTTCAGTCAGTCAAGGTCATCCATCTTCGTTGTCACAGCAGAGGGGCAGGACCTCAGCTTCCTGGAGTGTAACAGCACCGGCACTTCCTGTGTGCTTAACAGTGCTCTCTGTGGTATGCAGTACACCATCATGGTCGCCACCAGCTCGGATAAGTGCAGCAGTCTCCGCAGTCCTCCGTACTACATCAGCACGGGTACCGAACACACACACAAAGACATGCAATGATTAATAAATAAAAAATAAAAAATAATGATTAATAAATCAGATTAATCTCGTCAGTGTTTCACTGAATGAGACAGATGTGCATCTGGATCATGACCAAAAGATTCACTGAACGAGAAAGCTGCAAATCCTTGTCTTGACTGAAATGATTCACTGACTCAAGTAGTATAGATCAGGTTTGGCACACATGTAGCTATAAATACAACTTACACAATCTTTTTTGTGGGGTGCAATTGTGAAGGCTGTACAGAACGAAAGGAATGAGTCGGTGTTGAATGCGTTCATATTAAAGACTCATTCAAAAAGAGCGAATCGTTTGCAAATGAAACACGTCAAAGGAAGCTGACGAAAAAAAAACGAAGGGAATAGTGTGAATATTGCAGATGTACACAAGGTACACAGACAATACATATTTAATCCACTCAGAAAATTCATTAGATATAATTTACACGCTGTGTCTTGTGCTCTTTTCATCCGCAGCCCCGTGCGCTCCTCAGGCACTGCGCGTGAAGCCACTGTGTGACACAGACAGCGTGTTGGTGTCCTGGGCGCACACTAACCTTGCTCAGTCCTACTATGTAACAGCCGCTGGTCGGGACGGCGACATCCAAAACTGCAGCAGCACCACAGAGAACTGCACCCTGAGCCGCCTGCACTGTGGCCAGTCCTACACACTCAGCGTGATCGCGTCGGATGGGAATTGCACCAGTCCCGCCAGCCAGGCCCTCAGCTTCCTCACAAGTGAGACACACACAATCATATCCTCAACCCAAATTGCAGCGTAAACAGTGTCCTCTGAAAGGACGCATTAAAACAAGGACAGACGATAGAACCAAAAATGTTATGACTTTTCTGTGTATTGTATTTTCAGAGGAAACACGGCATGAACTTAGACGTTTTTAGATTTTAACCTCTTGTCTAATATCATCACCATCCGTCACTCTTGTAATCATTTACGCGTCTCATTTTTCTTTAACCCCGGCTTGTGTGCCGCTCTGTCCTCAGCTCCATGTGCACCTCAGAGTCTGAATGTGTCCATGTCATGTGGAAACAGTTCAGCCACACTCTCCTGGACCTCCAGCAAGTTCTCGGTGTGGTACTATGCATTGGCCGTCAACGCACAAGGGGGCAAATATCAATGCAACACCACAAACACTTTATGTACCATCGCAGGGCTTCAGTGCGGGACATTCTATAACTTCAGTGTGCAGGCCTCAGACGCAGTATGCAACAGCTCTCGCAGTCCACTAGTGCAGAAAGGAACAGGTAAATACCCTAGGATATTTTAATGAAAGAATGTCGAGTTGCTAACTTTCTCTAACGTTCTCTTTGTCCTGCCCCACACAGTGCCGTGTCCCCCGACCTCGGTAACCATAGTCAAACGTAACATGGAAAATGCCTCTCTGGTTAGAGTGAGCTGGAGCACCGTGACCTGCTCACCTGTCCAGTACCTGGCAGAGCTCAATGGCCAGTTCCTCTACGACCCTGTCGCTCTCGTGCAGTTGGCGTCCTACTGGACAGAGCAGACATATTTTGAGTTCTTGGTGCCCTGTGACATCCTCTACTCAGTGGTAGTCATCGCCGGAAGTGGAGCAGGGAATGGAGCGCCGTCCTTTGCTGTCAATGGATCTACAGGTACCATTTTAAACACCACATCTGAGCAAATGAACAGAAGCAAAAAAAAAAAGACAATTGAACATTGGGTACCATTACACATAGGTGTACAAGGCGTCAAGGTACATACTTAGACCTTATAAACTATAAATATTAAAAAAAAAACCTTAAAGGGGGTTTTAACAGCATACTACAGAGGTACACATTAAAAATACGAATAATAAGCATAGTACATTTTTTTGCCCATTTTCCAAAGTACCATTTCAGTGAGGCATAGTTGCCATGGAGACTTCATGCCATTTTGTTAAGGGCATGGCTGTATACAGTCACAGCAAGTTTCATGCCAACTGACCAAAGATTGGCCGAGATATGAGTTCACATTTTGTTTGGCGATTTTGCCACCAAATATAAGTGGTTGAGACGAACAAATAATTTTACAAATCAAAACGCCAACAAGAAACTTTTTTGCGAGGCTTGGTGCGAAGATTATCTGTGCTAAACTTGGTGAAGACTGGACAAAATTTGTGGCCTGTGAAAACTTTTGAAACTTTTCGATAAATCCAATATGGCGGCCACATCAATTAGGTTTACATGCCAAACTGCCATGTGCTGGCCTTGGCACTTGGCTCTGTATTACCAGACACAAGAATTATTATTCTAAGGCAAATATATAAACAGTTATTAGTCAAAAGATTTTTTTTTTCCTTATTGTAGCACTGCATAGTGGTCAAATGACATAATTTTTGTGCTACAAAATATGTGCACATATGAGGGGTCCCAAGTCCATGTACCAAGTTTGGTGTTGATATATCAAAGCATTGCTGAGATATTACCTCACTTCCTGTTTGGCGGCTTCTTTGCTGAATTTAATTGGCTACAATGAGTGAGCATTTTGGCAAATCAAAAAGCCAACAATTAGCTTTTGTGGGGCTTGGTCTTCAGATTGTCTGCAGATGAGCCAGATGTACAATGACTTTGTTACTGTACATGGTGTCTGTGTAAGTGTCTGTACTTTATTTGACTTTCTCTTTCATTTAATATGTTTAACTTTCTCTTCCTACATTTGAAAAAAAAAAAAAAAAAACTTTCTACTTGCTACATTAAGTTGTCTTGTAATGCATTAATTGTTGTTCACATGTGGAGAATTAATTGCTTTCTAGTTTAGATTTTCATGTAATATGAGAAAGAATAGCATTTCTCTCAATCTACTGTTCTTCTGTCTCTCTGTTCCTCAGGTCTCTGCCCAGTGTACAGTACTAACACCACAGGTCCTTCATTCACCCACACATCAATGATTATCTTATTTAATACATGAAATATTGCGCCTTCAATGTGATTTTCTGTCTTTCTTGTGTACTTGCCTGGTGTTTTGCAGGCTTAGCGACAGGCCGTCGTAGGAGAGCCTTGCGAGAGGCAGAGATTCTGACTGGACTAGAGGACGAAGGTGAGAACATTCTTCATGAATTATATGAATGACATTATACCACACCGCTGTTAAATACTTGATGCTGATTGGTGAGCAGGTGTTTATTCATTTTCTATAACAGCAGCTTTGACAATAGTGCCAGTTTCAAGTTTATATTAATGTCGTCGTTCTAAAATGTTAATGGTCCTTTAGTAACAATTTACACAAGGACTTGTATTTTTTTTAACAAAGTAGACTTTTCTTTAAATTGGTTATTGTTTTTGGAACGTAATTGGAGAATAATTATTAGTTTGAATCAGTAGAAATTAAATGAATGAGAT
>JAQQZR010000015.1:19677081-19690944 GCA_030068235.1 Notoglanidium macrostoma | reverse complement strand
TGGTGTTTTGCAGGCTTAGCGACAGGCCGTCGTAGGAGAGCCTTGCGAGAGGCAGAGATTCTGACTGGACTAGAGGATGAAGGTGAGAACATTGTTCATGAATTATATGAATGACATTATACCACACCGCTGTTAAATACTTGATGCTGATTGGTGAGAAGGTGTTTATCCATTTTCTATAACAGCAGCTTTGACAATAGTGTCAGTTTCAAGTTTATATTAATGTCGTCGTTCTAAAATGTTAATGGTCCTTTAGTAACAATTTACACAAGGACTTATATTTTTTTTTAACAAAGTAGACTTTTCTCTAAATTGGTTATTGTTTTTGGAACGTAATTGGAGAATAATTATTAGTTTGAATCAGTAGAAATTAAATGAATGAGATTGTATATGCTATTCCTGCAAGCTGCGATCTGCGGGGTCCAAGCACCCATTGCAAATAGAACACTAAAGAGACCATGGATGATTTTAAGTTTAAGTTTAATCATACAAAATGCCTTCTGAAAGCTGATTGCATAAGAGATGCAATGTTTTTAAGTAATCAATTCATCATTAGGTATCCATTTAGATATCTACAGGGAATGAGCATTACAGTAGACTCCTGCAACAAAAAATAATTGGTAACTTTAGCTCATTTCTGCAGCACAAAAGTGTCTGAGAGAGCAAATTCTATCCTAACGATTGAAAAATAAATGGCTGTTTCAGACATGCTGCCAGTGCCTGAAATCAAGATTGTGCACATGGAGGGCGTGACCCTGCACGTGGAATGGGCGCCAGTCACCGGTGCAAGTTCTTACACTTTGATTGTGACGGAAGACACGGAATCTCATCCCTTCAAGGTTGTACTGACCGTTCAAAGCGAGGTCTCGGATGTCCCTGACCTTAAACCTGCCACACGTTACTGCATCACCCTGTCTGCCAAGAGCTCCATTACCCAGAGCGCCTACTCCACTCCGGTGTGCATCACCAGTGGGATTCCTATCTGAATCACAAGGAACCATCATGTGTGAATGGGACAAGTAAAATGGCCACCAGCTCATCCATGCTATTAGAACATCAGCTGTAGTAAGCTACTTATAAGTAACATAATTCCACCCAAGACTGACTATGAAAATATTTTTTATAGCACCACCGTCGTTTGTCAAGGTCCAATATTGTATTCCACATTCCAGTACTGTGATTGTCATTATTGAACCAAGAATTAAACCCCAAATTATACCTATACCACACGTTTCTAAGAAAAAGGGCCGATTAGAGGTCTTGATTAAAATTCTTTGTCATCTAGAGAAAATATAAGCTTGAGTCTCTATTAAAATAGATTTTATTTGAGCCATGTCTAGCTGAATGTTCAGAGGTTTTACTCAATTTGCAAAAAACTATCATATTATTAATATGAACATAGTCATTTTCTGTAATAAGAACATTACAATTAATAATGTATGTATACTGCATGTATAGAGAGAAAATAAAATACTGTTTATCGAGCAATATTTTTAAACTACATGTTGTATTGTCTTGTAGGTGTACGATACAGTTTTGTGTTTTTTATTAGTCCTTTTAATTAAGACAGAAGTGAATGAATAAAGGAATGTTGATATTTACTGTTTTTTTAAATAGTCCTTTCTATGTAACGAGCCAGTGTGTGTTGTATGTGCCAAGTTTCTTCATGTCCATCTGAATTCCAGTGTTTATTTTCTTTTTTGGACACTCTATAGGAAAATAATAGTAATATTATTAAAGGTCTAGAAATACTTTGACATGTCTATTATACTGGAATATTTTACAATCTTTAACCGGCCATTTTAGGTGAGTATTCTTAGCAATGAAACATGCTAAGAACGTTTTAGACAGCGCTTGACTTGCTTTGTGCTTTGACCCAAATGGCCTTCCATATCCACACAGCGACGGCTTCAGGACCTGTGTTTACGTGGTGACGTACAGACAGACGCGCGCTTACGTGATGACACCATCGACGTGCGTCTCAGCGGGACGGAGGGGGCAGACACAGCCCACAGCCACTGAGTATATATTTTTTGAAAAACATTGAAAGATACGGCACAGGACGAGTAATGATGATGGTTTGGGTTAAAAAACAAAGTTTATTGTTTTACAGTGTCTGATTTGTAGTGAACATATTCCCCGGGGCTAGCTGACACTTCTGGGTAAGTAAGTGAACGCTGGAGAAAAGGCACTTTTCTTTCAGGACTGTAGCCAGAAAGTTTAGCTAACTAACAAACTGACTGCGTTATTTATGTGACCACCCATATTGCGACAAACCCCCTCCTCCTGCTCATTCGATTGGTTTTTTAGGTCGGACTTACATCCTCTGCGCTGATTGGACAGTTCACGCTTTATTCCGTGTCAGTTTATTGCGTTCGGAACGTTGTAGCCAATCGTAGCGCAGGAGGCGGGGTTTATCGGAATAGGGTGGGTTAAAAAAAACAAAAACAATCGCTAGTTTAAAAAAAGATCAGCTTTATTTTAGTTATCAATGAAAATGCGACGTTTTATTTGTCCTATTGTTTGATAATGTCTATTGTAGTTTTATCCGAAGACTTATTTATCCTGAAAGAAACCTGACCTTTTGAGTGACGTTACTAAATCGCTAGCAAAGGCTGTAGTCAAAACAAACAAGAGTTAGTGCTAATCATAACATTAGCATAACTAGGTTGGCATTTATTTATGTTTCACTTATGCACATTAAAACGTATTGTTAAAAGCAGCATATTAAGAAGCTCCTTTATCCGGGTACTTAATGCCATTTATATGTTAAGCAGGTGGTTGAGGGTTTTGAACACATTTGAATGAATCTAAATATGCAGAGTTTCTACATGTGTACATGCCTTTGCTGTGTTGTCAAATCAAAGATGTGGGTCAAAATGCATCCTAAAAATCTTAAAGCCAAAGCATTTTTTGGTTCAAACATTCTTATAAATGTCATCTAATTATTTGGGCTTTGCTGTTAAGTGCCAGTCATTTTAAATCACTGTTATTGATCAGTGAAATGCCACGAGCCTGACCGAATCAACTGAAATAGGATCTAATGGCTGTTCTGTATCATGGCTAAGGATGTGCCAGTTCAGGGCCGGTGTTGGTATTGACGTTTTCTGATACCCTGATGTTGGGAGCCTCTGGTGATCTCACAGATTGACCCGCATGCACTATATACTAGCTAAGCTGAACATACAGTCAAAGTTTTAAGTTAAGTTTAAAAAGTCTTTTACAGAATGCGTGAATGTCGAGTCACCGTGTCTTTCACAGGTCAAAATGTCACCGTTTTTCGACCTTAACAAATTCAACGTACAACGTGATCCAGTGTTTTAACAAGCTAAAATGTCCGAATGCTGATTATATAAAGCAAATACTTGTATACAGCATAACTCATTTAAAGGTAAGATAGCATGTACTTTGTTTACTTCCAGGCCAGTTACTAATAGTATGTTTACAGTATGGTGGAATTTCAGTAAGCTATTAAAAATCTTCATCATGCCCGAAATAAAAACAGATTTTAAACCGTTGGAAACTCAGAAGTGTCCTATGTTAAGTTATAAACAAACAACAATCAGTGACTTTTTTTTATATACATAATTATCTACTGTTAAAGTAATAGTGTAGAGTTGCTGTTTAGATTGTAGTATTAAGCTAACTGAAATTAGGAGCTAAAATATGATTTAGATAACAGTCGCCATAGAAACAACTTATCAACTACAAGGGGATAAACAGGTTTAATTAGAACATCCGAGCCATCGTCTCATAATACCAATGTGATCGGTAATTCCAGTAAGCATATTATTTGAACGGGACACGTTTGCCCTAACTAAAATTCTTCAAAGCTATAAATACTGATTAGATGTGAAAGTAGGTGAAAGATTACACAGTGTTTGTTCTTTTGTCTTACAGACATTTTAAACCCGAGGCTTGGGCTTCAGCCAGCATCCCAGCCTTGGCCACCTTGAAAATGGAAGAGCTCCATACTCACTGTGCTTCATGTGTGAACCGGAGGTGCATGATTAAAGCCGAGTCTGGCACTTCCTGCGACCTCCTTGTCTGCCCCCTGGTTTGCGGTGCTGTCTTTCACAGCTGTAAGTTGGAGGAGCATCGGCTGCTGTGCCCACTGGAGAGAATTCCATGCCTCAACCACAGCATCGGCTGCCCGTTTATGCTGGCCCGAGGCAAGATGGCAGAGCATCTCGAAGTGTGTCCGGCTGGCGTGGTATGTTGCACCATGGAGTGGAACCGGTGGCCGGTGAACGACGAGGACTACCGCTCCTACGAGAGGTTGAGTCGGGAGGCAGATGAGGAAGAACAGCTAGACATGGTCCTTGCCTTGCAAGACCAGCGAACCATGCTGGCCTCGCTCAAACTTGTGTCTCTCGCACCCACGAATTGCCCTGAAAGAAAACCACAGCTTGCAGAGATGCGGGAAATGCCTAGCATAATTGCAGATGTTCTGGTTCCCACCATGCCACTTGAGGAAGACTTGGATGGGGCGTCGGTGTCCAGTTGTTCAAAAGACATAATCAGCAATGGGATTAACGGCTTGAATGAGGAGCATTATGGCGAGCTTTACCAAACCACGGTAGAGACGACCAAAAGCCTGTCTGCTGCTCTGAATGTTCTGATACACCTCAACGCCTCAGACACGCAGTGTCCAACTACGACTGTTTCAGCAGCACAACCAGAATTAAATGGAGAATTACATGAAGTGTTACTTAAGAAAGAAGTCACTGGGTCCAATTGTGATAAAATAGCCAGTGGGGTTAGTGGTCTAAATGAGGATTTGCAGCCTCAACG
This sequence comes from Notoglanidium macrostoma, assembly GCA_030068235.1. Classification (NCBI taxonomy): domain Eukaryota; kingdom Metazoa; phylum Chordata; class Actinopteri; order Siluriformes; family Auchenoglanididae; genus Notoglanidium; species Notoglanidium macrostoma. The sequence goes on along the minus strand of JAQQZR010000015.1, from coordinate 19,686,150 downwards.
ACATCACACCTTGATGGAATTGGGGAGAAATTTGGCCTCTGCTCTTGGTGCGCTTGGAGATGCTGTCAAAGGCTCTGAGCCAAGTTGTATAGTCAGCAAGACCAATGGTGGAACCCTTCAGCCAGATACTGTTGAATATGCAGACATTGAAATGAAGGATAGCACCTCTGAAAATGAGGTGGGGTTTGAAGCAGTTGGTGGAATTGATGATGGGGATTCAGGCAAACTTCCTGGCCACATTAGTGAAGAACTTTGTCAAGAATCTTCAGTCAGACTAGGAGATGAAGATAAGCAAAGTTTGTGCAACAAATGTCACAATGCTGTAGCATCCAGAAAATCACAGGACCATACTATGCAACCAGCTGGGATAGATGAGTGTTCAGAGCACGGTGGTTCTTGGGAGTTTGTTGGTCCATTATTTCCGCACAGACCAGAAGTGAGACATGATCTAGCCACTGTTGTAATGCAGGAGGCATCCAGATCCCAGGCTCCACTGTTACAGCCACCCGTGCACGCTCAGGCTCTTGTCGTTCCCAGGGAGAGTGTGCTGTCTTCCTTACCATTAGACTTTGATAAGGCTTTTGAGAGAAAACTCCAAAACCTTCAGTTGCTCCGAAATTTTATGCCTCTTGCACTTAACAGTCGGAAGGATTGCTTTACTGAGAGCTTCCCACACAGACAGCATCGTTGTAAGATGGAGGACAAAGCTGTGGACACATCCGATCTGGAGCAGGAGCCTCAGGATGACCCCTTGGGCCTTGGCGAGATCGACTTCACAGCTGCGGCGCTGCTCTTTTGCCTTGAGGAGTCACCACGAGCCCGCAGAATCTCTGACACTATCTATTCCTTTGGTGGCTCACGTGTAGATTTTGGCACTCAGACCTTCAGTTTCCCTGCTGCCATCTTGGCGACCAGCACCATGGTTGGGGAGGTGGCATCTGCTTCGGCTTGTGACCGAGCTGCACCCCGTCTCTCACAGCCAAGTCCCTTTTGCACTTTACGATTAGATTTGACTCTGGAGCAGCTAGTGCCGCGACCAAGCTGGGCCCCACGTGAAGGCTCCATGTTCACATTTGAATGTGGCCAGCTGTTCCGCCGAGAAGAGTTCCTCTCACACTTCCGCAATGTCCACGGAGACATCCACTCAGGGCTGAATGGCTGGATGGAGCACCGCTGCCCGCTCGCTTATTATGGCTGCACCTATTCCCAACGCAGGTTCTGCCCATCCAGTCAGGGATCAAAGGTCGTCCATGACCGACACCTCAGGTCATTTGGGGTTCAGCCCATGAAGGACGTAGTAACAGAGCCCGGGTGTGATCGACTGAGTGCATTGCCCTTTGAGATCCTGCAGCATGTGGCAAGATTCCTGGATGGATTCAGCCTGTGCCAGCTGTCCATGGTGTCGCGTACCATGAGGGATGTGTGCGCTAGTCTGCTGCAGACAAGGGGCATGGTGGTGGTACAGTGGGAAAAGAGGCAGTTTCCTGACGGGAGGCAATCCTGGCAGATAAAAGACAAGGTAGGCCATGTAGTCTTGGCTAAGAATAGACTACAAAGGTTCTGTTTTGTCATAGTCAGTATTACTCAGATGCGCTGCATTTTTCACTTTAGCCAATTTTAGCTAAACATAAATCAAATATTCATGCTAACAAAGGAAAGCTGCATACTATTAATAGCTAAATTCTATTAATGGTTAAGTGACCAGTGCAGGTTCCCCTGCCTAGTTGGTCCCTCTGACATCACCCTTATTGGAATGTTGTACTTTCCAGCTATGCATTTAATGTTTAGCTTCAATAGCGGTCATTTATTGAGTCAATCCCTCTGTCCTTACCTATATTTTATACAGGTGTTGGGTCATTAGCTATGTAATAACATGTATACCTGGTTGCCCATTACATTTCAGTCTAGCACATAAGTATAACACCTTTGGGATGCCATGTAAGCTTGGTGATTTTAGCCAAAGTAATGTCAGGGATGGATCAGCACAGCAGCCAGGACCAACTCAGCCACTGCACTAGCATTGCTGTTTGTCTGTAAGAATGTTTTGCAGTAAATCAAAAATAGTGCCTCATCTACATGTAACATGTATATGCTGCAGGTGTGGCGATTCAGTACAGCCTTCAGTCCAGTGACCAGGTGGGAGTTTGCGGACATTTCCAGCATGGCAGACCACCTGAAACGCTGTCCGTATAACGAGGTCCATAGACAGGTGGAGGCCGTGCCACTGCCGTGCATGTGCACGACCAGGGAGCTTACCCGAGGCGGGCGATCGCTCCGTTCCGTTCTCAAGCCAGTATTATAACAACAACATCAAGAAACCCCACCAGAGTGAAAGAGCTATAACACTAACTCACCTAACCTCTTTAATCAATAATATCCATTGCTGTGTACATAAGACAAATTATTTTTTTGAGTTCAGATTATTTTTATAAATATACATACGTGATATAAATCTAACAAGTGCTTGGTTTATGGTCGGTTTTAATGACACGTGCACTGATTGAGATTTTCAGTGTTTGCCTTGTTTTTCACAGAAACGTGTGGTAACGTCTAGAGCTGTTCTACCCATGAGGTAACACTAAAATGACAAAATAACTCACTTGAGTAGAGTCAGACAAAGAGCCTTAAGCTGTGTTTTCGATTCGTGGAAGGTGGAGTCACTTGTAGATTTCCTCATGCTCGCGTCCATCAAGTGCTGCGTTACATCATGTCCATATGCGCCGGTTGGTATGATTGGACAAGACCCTTACAGGAGGACGCATCTTTCCGGAACAAGCACCGATGGAGATAACATTGAAAGAGAGATGGTTTCGATTACATTTAAGTGGTGTTACAATGCTACTACCAGTTGTCATTCGTTGTTAGTAATCAATTGCACAGATTCCCATCCCTGTTCCTGGAGTCCCTGCTGTCCTACTCAGGAAGTAACCCCTCTCCTACTCAATCCCCCCTCAGGATAGGTCCTTAATTAACTGATTAGTTGAATCTGATGTGTTAGAGCAGGGTAAATGTGCAGGGTAGATGGTACTCCATGATTCCCAGAACCTGTGATCTTGTGGTGACTTTGAACACATTTCCAGTTTTTGACGACCAGCAGCTGATCCTAAACAAGCACCCTGCGATTGTGTACAATAAAAAGGGTTATGATGAGTAAAGGTGTTGACTTCGGATCAGAGTTTGGCAATTACACAAAATCTGGATGTCATCCTACACAAATATGTTTGTTCTTTCCATCAGAGTACACTTTTTTTTTTTTTTTTTATAAATGTTTTCTCACAGTATGAGCTGTCGAAGCATGTTGGCCATATATCATTTTTTTCCCCCTCTGCACTTTACTGAACTCCATCACGCTTGGAACCTTGTCCAACCCAGAGACTGGCATCATCGTCCTCATCCAAGACTTTTATTTTAGGGCACAATGAGGGTTCCACTTTTAAAAGACACTCCACAAGCACGTAATACATTTCTACAAACATAACGTAGCACCTTCCTAAATATTGTACACACTCATGACATAAAAGTTTACATGCAAAATGTGTTGTATCTCGGTGTCCAAGCTCACCAGCGCATGTCGAATGAAAACGTTTGCTGACCGTCGCATTCATTTCCAAAAGCTTTACAATATGTGCAGTTAATCTGTTGGGTAATAATAATTTGGTCTCCTTTCAAGTATTGCAGCGATTTCCAGTCATAATCCATCCATGCACACTTTGCTTTTGTGTCTTTTTTGTTTTTTTTTTGTTGTTTTTTTTTTTTAAGTACAGCCAGAGCTGAATTTGATAGATGATTGGGCTTGAGGAGCTCTGAATTAGCTCATAACCCAAAGCCAAGTTTTTGTGTTTATGTCTGTGTAATCCCAATGAAGGCCTTATGGAGTGGGGGTTTTTTTTTGGGTTTTTTTTGCAACTCTTGCTGCTGCTGAAGAAGAAGTAAAGTGTTTGCTTGACCAAGTGTGCTGGCACCAACGATCTGGAGATTAAGCCAGGACACTATATAGTCCGGACCTGCATGTGGTTTTGGTTGTGTTGAATAAAAAGATATTTTATCATCTTTGGCCCAGGTTGTGTTTCTTAACAAGAGCATGCTGACGCTAATGAAACTATGTGAGTGAGGGAATACACTCAAGTCATTAAAACGTTAGTTGACTCCAAATGTCTGCCGTTTCATATTGCATCTCATAAATAATCTGGAATGTTACAATGATTGCATGAAGCAGCTGAACTGTGAGCAATCTGGAATTTAGCCCTTACTCGAAAAGGTCACGTTTGCTCGAATGGGTTCAGACAGCCTTGCTGGAATTTATAATGTTTGTGGGAATAAAATTGCACAGTTGCACTTACAGTTCCGAGTGTGGTTTCTCACTCAGTCTGGGTTGTACATCTGATCCCGTATCTGCATTGTCAGGTAAATACAGAAACTAGTTATGAACTCCATTTCATAAACCTGCCATGCGCCTTTACACTTGACCATTTTGTCAGGAACTGCTGTATTCACTCTTGCTTTAAACCATGAGTCTTGATCTGAAGGACTATATTCTGGATGTTGACCCAGCAAAGCAATTTTTTAATGAAAAAAAAATTGCCCATAGTTGAAAACTAGTTTTCTGAACTAGCATGATTCTGTTGTGCCTCTGCTACAGCCAATCACATGCATTATTTTAGCTGAAGGCAGCTCATTGGCCAGAGAGTAGCTACAGGGATGGACATGTTAGCTCAGAAATGGGTGTTTCTCCACTGCTTTCATAGATTTTTATCATTTTATCCAATCTGGTGTTAGTCGGAAGTGGTAACCTGAAAAGCCACTTCAAAAAAATCTGCTTTGAATACAGCAATAAAGTCATCAGTCATGGATAAGGATTAAAAGGTAATTGTAGCCATTCAGTCTATTGGACCTTCACAAATTTCAGATGAATACTTCAGATCTACACAATGCACTGATCAATCATTGACTTCACTTTGAGGCTACTGGTGTAAAGTTCAAACTAATGAAATCAGAAATGATTGCTCATACTCAAGTTCCTTTCAACACACTTAGCACTCCTTGGATGTATAGTGTACAGCGTATAGAAGTATAGTGCATAGAAGATGATGGATTTACTATTGCACTATCCCATGTCACTCAGACGAGGATGGGTTCCCTTTTGAGCCCGTTTCCTCTCAAGGTGTCTTCCTCATGTCGTCTCAGGGAGTTTTTCCTCATTACCGTTGCCTATGGTTTGCTAATTAGGGATGGATTTAAATCTATATCTGGACTTTTGTAAATCTGCTTTGTGACAGTGATCAATGTTAAAAGTGCTATATTAATGAATTGAATTGAACTGGATTATTGTAAAAACCCACAATGTTAAAATACATCATCCATTGAGAAACCTTTTTTTGTGTGTTTTTATATTTTATGTATTTTAAATGTTAAATGATTGTTTAAATGTTTTTATATCGGAATAAATTTATCATTTCTCATGTTACATACGTACAATTAATATCTTTGTTCTTTAAGTGCTTCATTTGCGTCCTCGAGCTGTAACCCGGAAGAGTTTAAAGCGTGCGCGCGCGCTCTGTTATCTGAAGGATCTTTGGCTGACTCGGTACACAGTGAGTCAGTTCTACTCGGCTCTGTTTCACGACTCCCAAAAGGCTCATTGCTACATTTTTTTTTTTTAATGAAAACCAGCCAAAGCTCTTGGTTTTAACACTTGTATATTATTACTTTACATGATTATAAAATGTATTTAAATGAATAAGAGTTATTTTTTTAGCGGAAGGATTGTTTACGGCTCTTGAGATAAGTGAGTCGACTCAACTAAAAGAGTCGGCTCGTTCGCGAAGACGTCATACTGTAAAGGTTAAACACGACGTGAAAAGATTGCGCCATGACGTGACTCCTATTGCAATATTCTGCTAAAACAGGCACTGGGTTTATCCAGGGAGTCTCAGACGCTTCAGCTCTTGCAGTTTAACGCCGTTAAACAAACTGCGTTTATTTATTATTAATGCCAAACGTCTCTCCCAGCGACTGAACACGACTGAATTCGTTCTCATTTCACCGAGAATGGTTTTGTTTAGGTTTGGGGTTGTGTTGACTCCCGAGCGCTCGGATGTCGAGGTGTTTGTCTCGGGATCGCGCCCGGAGCTCGGGCACTGGGACGCCGTGGACGCGCTACCGATGAAGCCGACGCGGACTCTGGCGTCTGGCTGCGACCCCTGCCTGTGGCTCGGGGAAGTGCAGCTCACTGAACCCTACACACACAAGTTCTGGTTCAAGTTCCTTAAGCGGCTTGATGGGAACTATATCTGGGAAGGTATCTGCTGATTGGTGGGAAATGTATTGGAGAAAATATGTTAGATTGTATCATTTGTAAATATTGTAGCTATAGATGTTTTTTACGCATGTTTTTTTTAATACGGCTTCACTGTTTGCCGAGTTCTCCATTCTGATTGGTCTGAAGGTGTTGATTAATTTTCCATAACTCTCTGCCTGCTCTGACGGTAGGTCCTACCGGATCAAACGTTCTAGAGAATCGGAGGAACTTTTCACTGACGAGTACCCTCAAGAGCTACATACCTTCCTATTTGCTTTCGCACCGCCAGTACAAACACTGAAATGACACAAGCCGGCTGACGGTCGGTATAACGACATCATTTCCCCCCCATTTTTTTTACTGCTAACGTTAAGAGGTATTAACACCGCTAGCGTTATACAAGGGTTTTTAAAAATGCTGGTTGCCGGTACTGCATTGGCTCGTGAGCTCGACCATTCACCATACACTCACATCACGCATGGTTCCTCTTGTCCTAGGAGAGTACTTACCCTGAAGTATGCGCTAAAAAGTTCCTCAAAACAGCGAGCTATGATCGTCCTCAGTTCCTGCATTGCGGACTCAGAAAAACGGGGGTACTTCGTCGAACAGTTCTAAGAACTATGAAAAAATTTCTTCTTATTCCGCTTAATTGCAAAAATAGCGTAAACAGTTCCTGGCCTTGATTTACTCATTAATAAAAAACGTATTTGTATTACATAAAGCATTACTGTAACTGTTTATAGCTTGCAGAATAAAACGTAATGTAATGGGCCAGCTTTCTCACTAGATGGCATCGATGCCACAGACAAGACGTAAACACACACACACACACACACACACACACACACACACACACAGTTCGTCCTTCCGTCCTGTTGGAATTTAAATTGAATCTGGTTTGACTTCATCTGCAGTTTTTTCATTTCATTCACACTCCAAAGTGTTGGACTAAAAAAAACAGAGAAAAGTGAAACATTTTCACGTCTTTTGTCTCTTTGTTCCTTCAGACGTAAGTCATCCTGCACTCCAGCAGTGACTGCGTTTAACTTTTGGTCAGGTTTGGTTATTTTCCACCCACACAATCACAGTAATCGTGTTTTTTTTTGGGGTTTTTTCCAGTTTTTTTTTTGTTTCTCTGTTTGTTACCGTTCTGCGGTTTCCTTTTCATCGGCACGCTTTTTGGACAGGCGTTTTTAATGTGGTTTGATTGCACGCCGTGGTTCTAAACTGGAACTGTGTGCCAAAATAAATTCTCTCAGTTCCCTCTGACAGGCAGGCAGGCAGGCAGGACGTCCAAATTCATCGTTCTGCCTCCGTGTTCAAGCACGTGGCGTGATCCGGACCTGCAGACGCGGCTGGAACTGGAGGCGTTCAGGAGATACGCTTAAAGCTCTGGATGTCCAGGCTTCTCGTTAACAGGAACTCGGATCATCAAGCATTTCTTCTGTTTTTATAACGCGTTCATTCGTCTTCTTTTTGTCACATCACAGCGCGCTGGCAGCAAATACGTCATGACTTTAATAAACGCAATGCCATTCCAGTATAAAGGCACAGCAGAGCGCAGCACACTGATGGCCTGAGCTTTAATATTTAATAAGAATAAAGATTTAATGCAGCCTTCGTATCTGCTTGCGTTCTCCTAACTGACAGGCGAGAAATGAACACAGCAGTGACATTTTTTAGCTGTGATGTGATCCCGTCTCACAGTGCCAGCCTACGGGTTTGCCGGCCGCAGACGTTTCAGCGGCGACCTAAAGACGAGTCAGAGAAAGAGTACTGAAAGCGTTTTCATTTCGATTTCTAACGACGGTTTACTCCGTGTCCAGGTAACGGCCCGCATCACGATCGCGAGTGCGTGTATGATCAAAGCAACATGGTGGACGGGGTGTACTGTCACCCGATCGGTCACTGGATCGAGGTGAGCGGCCACACGGACGAGATGAGGCACACGACAAACTTCTACTTCAGCGTCGCTGGACAACAGGCCATGCACTTTTCCAAGTGTGTAACGCACACCACGACAGACATTTCACATAATGACATCATTTCTCATTCGCTTCATGTCTTCGCCAATCCACGATGGACACGGAATAGCTCGGTAAAAGAAAAGAACACGTATATCCCATGAGCTTGAGTTCTAGAACGTCTGTAGCGTGCGGACGATCAGATCGCAGCCTCCATGATTCTGAAGCGTGTCTAGAAACGCGTACCGGAACATCTCAGATGCTGCATGAGTGTCCAACGTGTGGCTCCTTTTTGGCGACGTGTGGGAAAGTATACGGCCAAATCGTCACACGCTCACTTCGAAAGGCACCGAGCCTGATTGATCACTTATGTAGTGACATAAAAGCTGTACGTACGTGTTTACGTAGGCCAGTCCGACTAAACGTTCCCGCCAGATCCAGAAAAGGCTCGGATTTCCTTCGTAATCACGTGCACGTGTCGATTTATCAGCCATAAAATAACAAGCAAACACGTTTACGTTTAGCCACGCCGACAAAGCTCCTTAAAAGGAAAGGCTCGCAGGAGAAGAAAGACAAAAATGACATCTAAAAGGTGAAAAGGCGACTCCTAAAGGCAGCGTGCGGTATAAACCAAAAACAAAAATGAACGCAGCTCGGCCACTGCAGCACAAACTCCTCCTGCTTTTACACGCTAAATAAAATCACAGTAACTAACCCATCCATCCATCCTTCCATTATCTATAGCGCTTTATGCGTCTGGGTGGCGGGGAAGCTGGAGCCAATCCCAGCATCTTCGGGCGAGAGGCG
>JAQQZR010000015.1:19634326-19662688 GCA_030068235.1 Notoglanidium macrostoma | reverse complement strand
GATTCAGGTTAAATGTACCGGATGCTCTCTGTCCTGGTTTAGATACCTCCATAAATAAATGATGAAATAATTTGTAATGTCAGGAGAATCTCAGTGCGGTCCGAGCTGGCTGGAAAATCAGCCGGTGTTCGGTTAAAAAAAAAAAGAAAAAACAGCCTGAAATTAGTGCTAGAAAAAGAATTCCTCTAAAAATATTCTCAAGAATGTTTCCTAAAGTGCCCGTACAGGAGACCAATTCATTCAGCTTCGTAGATTCGACAAGTCTCTGGAACTGTACTAGAAAGATGAACGTCGTTCTTAGAGAAGATATTCCTTCAGGTGATGGTTAATGGGAGCGCTCGGTCCAAAATCTCACAACAGTGTTCAGATGTGTTGATTTCTAGTCACCATGAAGGTCATCACTGGTCATGTTTTACATCATTTTCATCCTCATCAGACCAGCCTGGATGAGGGCGGGGTCATCTTGGAAGAGGCCACACCCATCACAATAAAAAATATTTCATCCTAGGAAAAGCCTAAAGGAACTCTTTCTTAAGACGCAGTCAGAAAAAAAAGCATTATCTTTTTTTTGGCAGGAGGAAGCGGAGACCATGAGCGGTGAACGGAAGCTAGTCGGTATTTTAACGGTTAACAGTGAGCAAGTCGAACAAGTCTTGTTTTTTGTTTTTTTTTTTTTGATCCGAGGTTTCCAAACCCGCAGAGTTCAACTTGGCTCGAAGGGATTGACATAAAAATTCCTTTTTCACCTTCCCAGAACCGTTTCCCATTCCGATTTCCGAACTGCTTTTTAACCTACTTTTGCTTGCGGCACATGTTAAACGCTACAATTATCATGTCGGCACAATACGGTGCTTTTCCAACGCTTCGCCCAACACATTTAACGCTCTCCCTCATCTACCACGCCTACGTCAGCGCAGAACAGCTCTGTTAATTAGCTGGGTTAGCAAGAAAAACGACACAATATGCAGGAAACGTTTGGGATAATGAATAAACAGGGGTCGCTTATGTTGCTTGTAGTTTAGGATTGCTTAAACGGGAACTGTACGAGCTGAAGGATCGTCACGCCGCACGTTGGATCGATCCGAGGACTGACTGTCGTGTCGCTCACCCTCCCTGTGCAGGATCCTGCCGCGGGTCTGGCTGGGAAGTTGCCCTCGGCGGGTTGAGCACGTCACGCTGAAGCTGAAGCACGAGCTGGGCGTCACGGCCGTGATGAATTTCCAGACCGAGTGGGACGTCGTAAACAACTCGCACGGCTGCCGGCGTGACCCCAACGAGCACACGACCCCGGAGACCATGATGTACCTGTACAGAGACTGCGGTCTGGCTTACGTCTGGATCCCGACGCCGGATATGAGCACAGAGGGTGTGTATATTATAAGAATTAGCTACAGGCACTGTATTGTTTGTAGTACAGTGGTGGAGAATCAGTTGCCCAGGGTGGGCAGATTTCAGGTCTGAGCTGTTAGTTGGTTATTTGTAGTTGTAGAAGAAATATAATTAGCATGCATGAACGATGCTAGCCATGAAACCCGTGTTCAGCATTGAATTTACTCGTGATGTCACACTTCACAGTAGTGGTTAACGGCGCATATCAGAGTGGACACTTGAGGCGTTAAGAATTTTCAGTGTGCGTGTGTGTGTTTTTTTTTTTTTAAGAATTTCTGTTTTTACCTAGCCTTCTCTTCCCAGTATATTCAAGAGAAAAGCTCCAAAAAACAAACACACAAATGTTTATATTTTCAAAGTAAAAGGTGATATCGATCCCATTCCTGTTCTCGGAGATGCCCCATGTGCACCAAGACACCAAATCTCTCCAACTGGTACAAAAACCCCTCCCACTGGCACAAAGCTTCTAAAAACAGCACAAATCCTCAGAGAATAGCAGACAACGTCTAGAGCAAGCGAACTACCAACAAACATACAAAATCTCTCCAAATGAAACAGCAAATAGCAATAGTATGAAACTCTCAGGTACACAATGTGCAATTTCGCAAATAAAAAGCTTAACTAGCTAGCCGTCAGCTACCACTTCTTAGCTAAGCAAAGCACGGCGCTTTGCACCGCACTGGAGATTTGCCTTGCCTGGTGGACTCGCTAATGAATTACTAAAGACCAAAACAGCCGAGTCATAACTTCCTCCCGAGTTCACACCTGCATCTCTGCTGCTTGACCCCTATTTTACTCCTCAGCAAGGCGCTGTTTACACTGGAGAACTAAATATTACACATGGGTGGAAAAAGAATTAGTGCGATAGGAGGTTAGGAGGTGTTAGTACAGCAGGGCTGATAAACGATAAACACATCCATAACACACTTAGAGGTAAACATATCTCTTACTGCACTAATACAAGGTTATCACTTCATAAAGATAGATTATTTCCCTGTCCACTGAAAAAGCATTAGAGAGCACTGCGCGCTCTGCACCACGGCAGTGGAGTTATTAAATTAGTTTCTTTTGCGGCATGGTAACTAAAGAAGGATTATTTTTAATTAAAGTCCATCCTTGCTTGTGGGCATCATATTGCTCAGAAGTGAATACTGGAAAGCATAAGAATGCGAGTGTAAAATCTGTCCGATGTCTGAAGTTTGGTTCCTGAAGATACGAGGTTAATGTCGCAAAGAAGAAAAGGAAAGCATAAAGCATGCAGGTTAGCGTCAAAGACGGCTCTGTGTTAAAGGTGACGTATTATACGCCTATTCTTGTTGGACAGACATCTCGGTTTCTCTTCGAGAGTTTACAAGGCCACAGTTTGGCTTCTTCTCTTTCGTCGGAGCGTAACGTGTCACCGCTAATAGAAAGGCATTAGCAGTGTGCTTTGAGAAAGAGGGGAGTCTGGGATGGCTGGAGGACACACGGACGTGTTTCCAATTTGCATATTCATATTACAGTCCTTCATCCTTTGTGATTAAATAGGTTTCGAGACGCTCTTAGGTCATTTTTAGGGGATTGTTTGGACTGGAAGAGATCCGAATCATTTTATTATTCAACATGGATCGTTTTTTTTCATGCTTTGAAATTTCACCCACTTCGAGTACTTTAGGAATTTCGTCATCCTGTAACCAAAGGCACGCTCAAAATGACTCAAGTCAAACGCAGCGTTTTTGGCTGAACCAAGGGAGCAGCGCTCCCTCACAAGAAGGTTGCCAGGTCTGCTTATCTGTTACTTTCAACTTTTTTCAATCTAACACGCGTCACTGCAGAGGTGATCATTTCTGAGTCTAAGCTACAGAATATTAAAAATGTGTCTTGCTGTATATGTCGCCCCCTGCAGGTCGTGTGCGGATGCTGCCCCAGGCCGTGTACCTACTCTACGGGCTGTTAGAAAACGGGCACAGCGTGTACGTGCACTGTAACGCAGGCGTGGGTCGCTCCACAGCCGCCGTGTGCGGCCTGCTGATGTACGTACTCGGCTGGAGCCTCAGGAAGGTGCAGTACTACCTGACAGCCAGGAGGGCGGCGGTATACATCGACGAGGAAGCTTTGGTACAAGCACAGGATGACTTCCTGCTGAAGTTCGGCCGTCTGCGGCCCCCGGTATGCTGTTCTGAAATGCAGGCGGGAGGACAATGTTAGACATAAAGGCTTAAGAAAACGATTGTTGCTTATGAAGGATATTTCTGAATATAGATTTTCTTATCGTTTTAATTTTACAGCATTTTCCTCATGAATTGTAGCAACATGTTTTTTTTTTTTTTGTTTGTTGTTGTTTAAATATTAAGGAAAGTTTTCAGCTGCTTCACTGATCTGTAGCTCATCTCCTGTTTGGATATGAATCACCTCTCTCCTTTATTACAACATTTTTATTGGACAAATTCCTCACATCGTCAGCTTATCATCCTTCCTCTATCTTCCTCCTGGCAAAATGGTCATTTTGCAAAAGGGCACCTTCGAGCCGGAGCCAGCCCGGCTGCACGCACATGTGGCAGTTATCGTTATTCCACGGACCGCTTTTCCCAAATTTAATATCCTGCAAGATCATTTTGTGAATACTCAGCATGGAGGCTATATTTAGATCAGACCTTTCGCTCACACCATCGCCCAGCCTGCTCGCTTTCCAAGGCAGGGTATGAAAACAGCGTGACCTTTGAATAAATGGCTGGAAATTCTGTCACTGTCCTGAAAGGCTTATTGAGAAAAAATAGTCGAGAAGAAGCTGAAGATATCAGTGAGAGAGATTTAAAATTCAGAAAACATCCTGTTCTCGCTAACGTTCTGTCTCAGCAGAGGAATAGAAGTGCCGAGTCTTTTTTGTTCTGTCCATCATCCATCGTTTCAAGTTTCAGAGCACCGTTTTAACCGTTCGTCTTTTTACTTTGTCTCTCGGTGTCCGTCAGAGCTCAGGGTGTCTCCGTTTTATAGCAGAGTTTGCTACTTTTGCTGGAGATGAGGTTTCTGCAGAGCTCTTGTGCTGTACTTCAAACCCTCAGCGTTCAATAGGATGAAAGCTCTTAAAACTATGTGTCAAGCCTTGAGGTGGGAGTGCGTGTAGGTGTGTGTGTGTAGATAGATGAGTGTAAGATGGAGGTGGTGAATGAGAAAAGAGAACACAGAGAACCTCTCTCGAATCTACAAATCCGGTAAGTGTGATCATTAGAGAATTTCAAAATGTCAAGTTTGTCCGCAGATCGCGTGAAGACGTCCTCGCTCTGCTTTCTCCACTCAGCGAGTCACGTGACATATTCGAGTGTATGTTTCTTCCTCACCGTGACGTATTTCTCTTGCCTGGAATAATGTAAGGCTTGACTGATTATGGGACTTCTGATGGCACCGGAACTATTGTAAACTAATTTGTAAACACTTCTTTTGCAAACTATATTGATTTTTCACCCTCACTTTAATATTATGGTCTATTCCATGTTGATTCATGGCATATAATCCCAATTAAATCCATTTCAGTTCCAGGTTGTAACACTACAACATGTGGAAAAGTAGTGGGGGGGTGTGAATACTTATGCAAGGGCCCTACATCTATGTGAAAGTCAAATCTAGACTCTAAACTGCAAAGAACTATTGCTAATTATTGTGAAGCATTATTACAATACCTTTGGCAACGATATTTTGAGGTTTGTTCAGGGGATTTTATTGCCCAGACCTGGCAACCCTGGACATTACAGAGCGGAGAGTGTTGTGTATAAATGCAAGCAAAATGACAACAAAAGAAAAAAAATCTCTAGGAATTTATTTGTTTTATTCTAAGAGCCTGTGGCTGTTTATAATCGCATTTACGATCGTTTCGTCCGCACTTGTTTATTTGATTTGGAAGCAATAAAAAAAAGTTAAAACTAACACTCTCATATCGGTAATGGCCACTTCAGAAGCTGCAGCACAAATCAGTTCCTGTCTGTAATGTTACTGCGGAAGGGAGGCGTTTATGAAATGCATAAGATTGTAAAACAGACCATAACGGTGTCCAGTGGGTCGTTTGTTTCTATGGTTTTATATTAATAATCTGTAGACATAAAAAGTTTTATAGAAGTGAGGCATAAAGTTTCATATTTTAAACTGAAAGATACGTACTGTACTGTACAACGAGCGTCAAAAATCCCCTCACTTAGCAAATCTAATTTCTTTTTACAGTGTGATTTCAGGGAATTAACTTTACATTTTGTGCCAACGCAAAGCATATTTAAAGGTCCACTATGTAGGAATCAGTTGATTGCAACCCTCCCTTACCCCTCTCTTCCTGAGCGTGTATTACTTCCAAGTACTTACATTCACACTCCTTTGCTGTTTCCGTGTTAAATAATAAGTACATTTTTAAATGACATATTCCTCCATTTTTCTAAATTTGGGTTCTCAGACTTGTTATCCAGCACCAACAAACACCGATTCCTTTCTTCTTCCTTGTAAAGATGCGAAACGCAGAACGCTCTCTAGAGGTTTGTCCGTCCTGGGCTACCGTAACACGGCGGCTGCGTAAATTTGGACCCGCTCCCTAGGTAGATATAAAAGGCTCGTTCTAAACTCATAAAAACACAACGATTTATAGTTACAGGTAATTATACACCAATGACAACATACGTATCAATATTGCATTCCATTTATGCTAATTAATAAATCCTAAATCCTAGTAAACCATTACTTGAAGTCACTTTTATTCATATAGCACCTCTAAAAGGCAAACCATTGTCTCCCAGTGTGCAGACAAACCCTCATCAAGCAGCTGGTTTATACTGGTTTGTGCTGGACTGTTGTTGGGTTTGCCATCTGTTGTCATGGACACGCGAAATATCGGCAAAGTTGTTCCTGCTCGTCATACGCGGTGTAAAATATGACAATACAAAACCCTACAACTTCATTCTGTACATTTTATACTAATTATTACTATGACTCTTTCCATCTAGAAAGTGTTTTTTTTTTTTTTTTTTTATCTGTTTATGTAGATGGGCCAACATACGAGTTATTGTGTAAATATTACAATAGAAATAACATATTAGAGAACACTCTGTGATTTGAATTACAGCAAGCATTACAGTCAGAGCTGCTGTTATAGAACACCTTCTGACCAATCAGAATCGAGTAGTCAACTAGTATAAACTGGTATAATAAATCATAGATTGAGCAACACCCCTACTGTATAGTTTGGCTGAATATGCGATTATGTCCCCCGTTCAATGTGACAACATCTATTTTTTGCCCCAGTTCCATTTCATTTGTTCTGTTGAGGTGAAATTTCCCATAAATCTTAGACAGGGTCTATTAGCCCACGGGCCACTGAGCCATTCATCAGAAAGACAAAATGCTGCTCCGCTTGTGCTATTGCATCACACTGTCAGACTGTCTCTGGCTCCCAGACTCTCACACACACACTTCAACCTGCTATTTTCAACATCAAACACAAATGATCTCTCTATTTTGTCATCTCCCTTCTTCTGTTTCATCCCCCTCCCCATCTCTTGCATGTGTTTCTTAGCAATGCATCAATCCCTTAAAGTATCTCCAGGGGATCTCTCTATTTTTCAACCGCAGGCCAAATATTCAGCACGCACCTGAATGATGGAGACGTCCTCCATCTTCATTGTTCACTTCCCATAACGTGGCACAGGACTGAAAGGAGATTGGAAACCCAAGCGGGAGCCCATGGGGATGTTGACAGGAACAATTTTTCAGATTGTCTTTCCAAACTGTGCATTGTGCAGACGCACACAGCTGGGACACTACGCGTCACACTTTCATGGCTTGCTCACAACTGAGCATGATGAATCGCTGGGTATGCAGTGGGTAATTATGGGCAATTCACATTCAAATCTGCGACAGGCATGAAGGAGGCTGAGCCAAATATGGATCTGGGTTTGGTGTCCAGTGATTTGCTCTGGGTCTGATTCTGGATCTTGGTGTTCAGAGTGTTGGTCTGGTGTGAGGTCTCATCTCTCCGAATCTTGGCATTCTTGGAGCTTCTTCAAGTCTTCATCTTGTTCTGGGGATCTTTGCTCAGATGACTGGTCTAGTTTTAGGCCTTGGTTCTCAGAGTATCTTTCTGTGTTTTCAGAGTTTAGATCTGCTTCTGGTTTCATTCTCAGTCTCTTTCTGGATCTGACTTTTCAGCATTCTTTGGGTTTCAGGTTCTTGATCTGGTTTCGGGTTTCAGGATCTTAATGATCTGAAGCTTGGCCTTGGTTCTCATTGTTCTGCTTTGGTTCTGGGTCTTATTGTTTAGTATTTTGGTTGGAGCCTGCTTCAAAGTCTTGGTCTGGTTCTGGGTTTCAGGTCCCAAGGTCATGGTCTGGGTCTTGGTGAATGGAGTCTTAGTTTGTTCTGATTCTAAACTTTCTGCATTTTATTTGGTGTCTCTGTTGTCTTGGTCTGGTTGTAGGATTCAGGGTCCAAGGGGTCCAAAGTCAATGATTTGTTCTGGCTCTCTTTTCTTGGATTCCTGGTCTGGTTCTGGGTCTTACTGCTGAGCAGTTTGGCTCTCACTGCTCAGGTGCCTTTGTTTACCATTTTTCTGCTCCTAAAGTCTTGGTCAGGTTCTGGACTTGGTGCTCAGACTCTTGGCCTGAATCTTGGATCATTATCTCAGTTTAGATTGCAGTGTTTTTTTCAGGATGCTGGATTTAATAATCTATTCCCCACTAGTCTACACAGACTTTTTTGAGTTATTGTTTGAATGTAAAGTATAGAGAAACAAATTATTATTGATAAGCAATCTTATAATTAAGGGGCTGCTGTGGGTCTCAGCAGGGGTTGTTGTTCACTACAGACTTGATATAAACACAATACGAAAATGGAATCAGCCTGGCTCTCTCTCTCTCTCTCTCTCTTTGTGTGTATGTGTGTGTATGTGCAATTATCTCTGGACTGTATAAATATCGGGAAATAGATTCTACGTTGTGGCATGCCAAGTGAATTCATGCAGTAATAAATGTGATACTGGCATATGGCAGGTCTTACAACAATCCAACAATCAATAAACAATTAACAGACAAACAAACAAATCCATCAGCATGTTCTCACTGATATCTGACTCACCAAATGAACTCAGTTTTTTTTTTATATATAAAATGCTCTCATTCACATTTAATGAACATTTTGCTTGCTTTTTCCCCCCCCCACACTGGGCATTTATTGATGAACACAACTTTAGAAATGTTTTTTGGTTTCAGTCCACACATCTGTACCACAGATTTTCTGTTCTTGCTAGTTTAGCTGTTAGTATTGCGAACTTGTTATAAAAGGTGATATCCTACCAAGGATTCTTATTTATTAGCTATTTTAGCATTGCAACAAGCATAGCTTAAGTCAATAACCAAAATGTGTTGTGATTGAATTTGATTGTGTTAATCATAACGTTAAGCAAAGCATTTTGTTTGCGGTGAATGTTTAATAGTAAAAAATAAAATTCACAATTTACAGCCATGTTTGGTCTTTGACGTTTTGCTTCTTAAGCTGTTATCTGATACTAAAAAGCTAAAAAAAAAAAAAAAAAGTTTAAAAAGCATTGTTTCCAAGTTGCTATGATATGAGAGCAATAAAATGTGTTGGTATTGCAAAATAATCAACTTTGGGGTGGTAGGCGCTTCATGGAAGGTCTCATCACACCACTCCGTCCTTGATTATTTTCCTATATTTATTTAATTGAGGAATGTTAATTCTTTATGCTTCTCATTAACTTGACCCCAGTTCATAGTTCAGTGTATAAAAAGTTCAGTACTGTCATGTTAGCTTTTGCTTGCACTGTTCCTTCTCTAATTAAGGATATGTTGCTCTAAAGCCATCTTTCATGTAAACCTTACACTTTGTGATTTTATGTTCATGCTACTGATGAATATCTAAGACCCCCCCCTCCTCCTCCTCTTTTCCCGGTTTGGTTGTAGACTGAGTTGGAATGTGAGCAGTTATCGTTAAGCCTTAATGAAATTACACTGAAATATTGAGAGTCACATTGCCTTCACACACACCGAGGGAGCCATAAAAGAAACATTGTTTAAATGAGTTTCCTTTTCTCTGCGTTATTTATGACCATACACCCTGTAAGAGACCCACACCGAGGCAGAAACTGCCATCAAATACAGATTTTTTATTAATTTTTTTGCAGTTTTTTGTATTAGTCATGCACCTCTCTCTGCTGAATTATTCTTTAAATTAAAAATGGGGGAATTTTTTTTTGTATGTATGTTAACAATAACTCCAGAGTGTACTGAATGAAATATAATCTCATTACAGAGAGGAATACTATACACACACACACTTGTACTACTATCTTTGTGAGGACACTCACTGACATAATGCATTCCCTGCCCCCTTACCCCAAACTTATCCATCGCAACCCCTAACCCCAACCCTTACCCTAACCTAAACCTAATTCTAACATGAACACTAAAACCAAGTCTTAACCCTCAAACAGTCCTTTGAAGAAGTGAGGACCAGCCAAAATGTCCTCATTTCCCCAAAACGTCCTCATTCTGTTGGTTAAATACACTTTTCAGTCTTCAATATGCAGCAAGTACAAGTACACACACACACACACATATATTAGATTTACTATCTTTTTGAGGACCATCCATTGACATAATGATTAAAGCAGCTAATTAACGCTACACCTGCACCTAAAACCCAATCATAAACTTAACCTCAGTAATGAAAAGGAAACCTTTTGCCTCTTTTACTTTTTCTTATTTTTGTTTGCAAAACCTTGAAAACCGCCGTGAGGACCATCCTAAATTGTCCTCGAAAGGATAGTAAAATCTCACATTTGGTCTTCACAAGGGTACAAAAACCCATACACATACACACACACACACACACACACACACACACAAAGCAGAATCAGCGTTAGAACAAGTGTAATTAGGCTTCCCACAGAGAGGGAAAATGCCCTTTTAACAAATGAACCAGTGAAGGAAAACTGTATAAAGAAATTGGACACACACACACACACACACACACACACACACACACACACACACACACACACACACACACACACACGTTTGTCTTTATAGCCCTTTGAGGACTTTTCCCTAATATAAGTATTAATGCAGATAATTAATGTTATCCACAAAAATAAATTTAACCCTAACCTTAATCTCAGTAACTAAAAGGAAACTTTTTGGTGCTTTAAGTTTATTTGTTTGTAAACAAAAGCTGCAGTTTGTGTAAAGAACAGTTTCCTTGTGGGGACCAGCATAATGTCCTAACAAGGTCAAAATTGTCAGATATTCCTGTCCTTGTGGAGACATTTGGTCCTCGCCAAGATATAAAAACATCCCAGTGTGCTGAAAACAGAAGTGTGTATGTTATGTCCACGTTTTAGCTTTAAAATGCATCACTTTTGCTACGTTTACGCCTGAACACCCATACTTTTCCGGAGTTTTCGAGCCCGGAGACTTTTGGAAACAACGGAGTAGACACCAACATTCGCTTCCTGATTGGCTCTTATCATACATGATACATTCTTGCGCAATTTCGTCCATGGCCACTGTCTAAGAGTCTGAATTATCCACAATAATTTCTAATTTATAAAGGTTTTTATTTGAATGGGTTGCTCAGAAATTCAACATAAGATCAACATCATCTCAGAATTGTCTTTTTTCCCAATTTGGTAATCAGCGTAACACACACTGGGGAGAGATCTATCTACCTTCTTTCACATACATGAGCTCACACATGCCCCTGATTGGCTAGTTTCGCTCTGATCGACAGGGGATTGAGTAGAGCCCATTTCATTCTCTTGACCTTCAGGCATTCCTGGCACTCGGACTCTCACATCCAATGCTTTTCTGTTGCACCACTTAGAACCCCTTTTGAACCTTGAACATAAATATTGACATAACTTTTGAACTTAAGTCACCAACTCTGAATACAGTACAAGTTTGCAAGCGCTGATCGTCATGTTTCATCATTTAAATCTTCAGAATCCAATACCATCACGTCTGTTCCTTGCATTCCTCTGCTATAAAATGGCTCAAAGGTCTTCCTTACATCAGATTTGTCACCGAGAGATCATTGTGCGGAGGAAGAGTTTATGAGGAGTGAAAGAGGTCAGTCAGGCGAACAAAAGGATGAAAAGAAGCAATGATGGCGAGGTGATGATAATGAGAAGAGCAGTGTGTGTATGTGTGTGTGTGAATAAGAGGAGGAGGACAGGAATACTTGAGCACGCTGGTTAAAAGCATCGACCTTCCCCTGGATATTTCTGTAAGTACTGATGCTACGCAGATTGGAGTGACATTTCCTTTTCGTTATTCACAAAAGACAAACAACTTGTGTAACATCGAGGCATGACGCACAATGACATGCCCACACGCATCTTTCCAACGAGAGAGTGTGACAGAGCATTAATACTGCATTAAAAAGACACACACAAAAAACAAACGTCGGACTGAAGATCAGCCTTTCAGAACAGCGGCACTCAAGGAGTTGGCTCCAGACGAAACTCAGCCATTCTGCTTTTAAAGCTTGTCCTTTAGCGGGAGAAATACATGGACACACGTTCTCTTTTAAACACCACTGAAACTGCCACAGTCTGGACGCAAACACCTATTAAAACTAAAGATATCACAGCCGCATCTCGAAAGGCGCGTTTACGTGTAACGTTATTGCACGTTCAAATAATTGCCTAACAAATATCTGCCAATGTTTGATTCTAGAGGATAAATTGCTAGCTAATAACTAGCTAGCCCCACTGACCACAACGAGGAAACAGGTGAGCAGACATGGGCCAAACCTTTTTTTTTTTTGCTGTGGAAATGGGGGCGTGGTTAAGCACCGGTTTGTGAATGGACAGCAAAGCCAGGAAAGGTGAATGGTAAGGATTTACACCTGGAAGGTATTGCTACCAATGAGTGTCCTGTGTTGCGAGAAGCGATAAAGAGGGGAGAGACGAGAGCCGTGATAGACGGAGTGTGTGTTGGGAAAAAAAAAAAAAGAGTAATAAAAATGTCAAAAAGTGAAAAGTATCCTGTTTGAGTCTTTCTCGCCTGCCTCTTCAACTCAGAATTCCCCACATACCTTAACATTATTCTTTATTCGGAGGTGTGACATTTGATTTCTTTCATCGTGTTATTTGCTAGCGATATTGATTCATACGTGTAGCCTAAAGATGTAGCCTTCGTATATTAGTTCTGAGATTTTTTTTGTAGCTTGCTTGATTTCGACCAATCGTTGCTTAGTTGTGTGCCTTTTTTGTCCGAAGCGGGTCCTGCTTAGGCCATGCCCAATCAAGGAGAGCCACATTATACCATTTCAATGGATGTGGATTTGTCTTTTGCCTCTCAGATTGCCACCCCAATACAATAACTCTAATTATCCTAACATGGTCATGGTCTAACATAGTAAAAGGTACGGATATGCCCCTGGTTCTAAAAGGAAATAACGAAATACACGTCTGTTTTGGACATGTGGAATCTCCAGAGGTGGACTTGTAAATGTGCAGTAGAAATGTGATGTCAGTTTGTCACAGTAAACAGTGGCTCCGTGGTGGTTCTTCGATGGGGACATAAATTGCTCGGCTTTGTTTACTCGAAAAGATTCCCTTCCAACCTTGAAGAAACGCCTGAATACGGAGGTCTACTGAGAGCAATTCAACATTGATTCAGAACAACCCTCAGGTATTTCCTTTTCAGAGAAACAGAGAATGTGTGTTTGTGTGTCAGCTTCTGTTTTTATCATGCTGTTACCTTTTGAAGTGATCAATACCTCGTGTTTCTCCGAGATGCTTTATTATTGCTGTACATTCCTGTTATTATTCCATCCCGATTGTTATGAATTGTAATCTGATTGTAAGTGTTTCGATAAAATCTTCAGCCAATTCAATAAAATGTAAATGCCAGTACCATTATGTAAAGGGCATGCTATTATAGGAAAATATTCAGTGGCAGATTGAGGTGGTGCGATGTGGTCTGGAACGAAACGGAATTACCTTTACTACCCCTGAGTTGATTATTTAACAATAACAGTGCTTTATTTCTTTCAAGCAAACTGCCAACATTTACAATTTCTACTCCTTAAGGAATGACGCATCATACTTTTTTATCCATCTATAGTTCCGTTTAAAGGCTGACCTGGCTAACCTTTCCCCTACCTGTTAATCAGAGTTAGCAGCATTATTCCAGCTAAAATAAACAACTGACTAGGACGGGACTGGAATCGTTAATACGCTGAGAGATTTGTCCAACATTAGATGAAACAAGCGTGCAGTAAATGTTTTAATAAATGTAAGGAAGTGTTTAGATATCAATGTTTAATTACTTCTGTGAGACTGGGATATCACTTGTTAATTATTTATGGATTGTTGTGTCAAAAACCTGCCAAATGGTAGCGTTGCGTTTATTTGTTGATAACAACATTAATTTACTAGGCATGGCACGGTGTACGATCTATCCACCAATATTTATACAGTCCAGTGATAATTACATAGACAAACACACACACAGATCAAGCCAGACCTTGATGACCAAATCCAGACCGAGACTTCCGACTGATCTGTATAGGATACGAAATGACACACTCTCCATCCCGGTCTTCTCTTTTTTCTGAAGCTGACATCATCATGACGCTACCACCACCACGCTTCACTGCAGGAATGGATTTCTCACGGTGATTCTCAGTGTCAGGTTTTCCACCAAATTGTGCCAAGGCCAAAGTGTTCAGATTTTTCCACATATTTGTTCAGACTTTTGGATTCGACTCATCACACATGGATTACAGCGTAGCTTTGCTTTGTTGTCTTGTGAACAGCGTCTCCTATCGGAGCTGTGGATCTCTCTGGGTCCTTCAGCGTTACCCTTGGCCTCTTGGCTGCATCTCTAACTAATGGCCTCTGTACACGAGCTCGCAGTTTGTTGGACAGGCTCCTTTAGGCAGACTACCATATCCTTACAATTTATTAATTTACTGTCGCTCTGTGGGATGGGCGTGTATACTTATGCAAGGCTCATTCCATGCTTGTAAATATTCATATGATGCGCAAGCTATTCACTGCTTTATGATCACTGGAGAAGCATCTTCATTGTCTATTCCACAGTTTAGAATTTGGTAATGTAGATCTCGTACGTCCAAAACTATTAGCAACCTTTTCTTTTTTTAATTTACTCAAGGGCCAGCTAGTCAGTACGAGGTTTACAACTGGCTTCCAGCCACCTTAAAATTCTCACTTAATTTAATTAAATTTTCATATCAGCATTTCAAGGATTCAGAAACTTCTTGGCAGATTCCCTTCTGTGTCGCTAACACACGCTGCTTGCGCCAGCAGACTGTTAGGAAATGTTCGTTTAATTACTGTCACGCTCCTTCAATGCTAATCAATAAGAAAGCAGCAGAGATGGCAGCGTTGTGTAATCTATCTGAAGTGGAGGCAGTTCAAGCACTCCTTTGCTGTTAGCTGTTGTGTTGAAAGACCAATGGAGCTTTGTTCGGGAATGATGCTGAGCTCGCGTTTCGTAAAGCTAATCAGCTAAACAACATGGAAACGCAGACGGACAGGAATAATGCGTCTGGTTCAACCGGAACTCCAAGAAGCACCTGAATCTGTTCCTTTTTAATCGAATTAAGAGCTTTACTTTTACCTCACTGTTGAATTAATCAAGAGGAGACTTTCGAAAGACTGTATTAGAAGTTACGGCTTCGCTAACGCAGATTTACGATCAAATAAATCCCCGAATACGGCATGAAGCAAAGCCTTATTGCCATTCTTATACCATGCTTGTTCCGCTCCGAAGTACGACAGCAGCCTAATGCAGTTTCTGCTTCTATTGGATTATTTGTCATTGCTTATTAGTTAACATTTGGACAAAACAAATTTATTAGGAGGACAGATATACCGTATAAGGACTTTAATAACCGAGTCCTTCTTGTCATTTTAATGGACACTGTCAGTTTATGACGCATATAGAGTACGGGAGTGTGTTATTGTAGCTACACAATCAGCAGTTCCAGTGTATTACATTTTCATATAACTGCTCTGAATCAGTCTATCTGTCCGCCTATCTATCTATCTTTTTTTTGTTGTTTTTGTTTTTCATTTACTATGCAGCTTATGTAATGAGGATGATTCTAGGGTTTATCCCTTGGGCTCAGCACCAAGGAAAATAAATTAAATCACACCAGTGAAAACAACAACATGGTACTTCTGGAAAGCTTGGTGATTAAGGGTTCAACCAGAAGAAACGATGAGCCAAAAAGTTACGATAAAGGGACTTATCGACCTTTATATGGAAAATATCCACTCTGCCGTTTTGCGATTACAGGCCACGAGTGTGACGTAGGGCCGCGATTGGGCAGTGATTGCGTTTCGGCGTGACACTACAGCGACGCACTGATGACAAAAGCCATGCGATCGCATTCACTTCTGATACAAGTTCAGCATTCGGTCCTTAAAACTGAAATCTCATGCTGGTTGTTTTACATCAAAGAGGCCGAGCAGTGTAAAAGAGCAATCTGGTGAATGTTTTCAGCGTAGGAGGTTTTCTGCAGGTCGTTAAAGAAAATGAAGTTGTGTAAAGCATTTCAGGCTTTTATAATTAGAATATATGACTACTGTTATGTAATTGTTTACAGTGTTTAACTGTAAGTTATTTACACAATAAATGAGTTCAAAATTAAATGTTTGCATGCAGGAGGCAATATTATTCCGATGAAGTTCACTTCTACAAGACTATCCTGTCCCTATTGTATGTACTGTAAGTACTGTAGTTGTTTTGTTTATGATGTACATCACGTGAATGCAATTTATATGCATCATAGTCCCTTTTGACCTGCCTGAGCTGAATGGAAATAAAGATTTTTTATTCTGCCATTTTATTCTGTCTAACTATGAAAAATGAATATGGAATTGAGTTCATATGTTTCCTGATGCTCACATGCGTTTCGGTTTGATCGTCCTTGCCGAATTATCCTGTGGAAAGATTCTGCAATATCACTGTAAAAACATCATTTTTTTTTCTAAGTTCAAAACCCCTGCAGCCATGTCAGCCATGTTTCTGCGATTCTCAAAGCGTTTTGAAATCGCTGACTCCAAACATGGATGTTCTTAAATTTATTCATTGCTCTTGCAACAGGCGATATCTCCAATAGGATGAAATATCACTCCTTCAGGGTTAGCTTTCTTATCATCTGAAACCCAGCAACTGAGCCCAACGCCACGGTGACAGAGATTGATGGTCTGCACCAAAATGCTCCTCCAAGCCAAGAAATCATGTATCTAAGGTAAGTAGCCGGGTCATGAGATGCTCAAATTTATACATTATTATAGCACTGAAATAGGATGTCGTGAAACAAAATCCATCGGAAATAAACAGGAGGAAAATCGTGTCGACGTCTTAATTTTAAGCAAACAACGATGAAATGTAATTATTTAGTCTGCCTTCTAGCTTTGCGTTGGCTGCCTGCCGGCAAACAGCACATGAAATAAAGACCCACGTGAAGAAGAACCCAAACGCACACTTAGGAGCCAAACTTGAGCATCACCACACGCCTTCGTCTGATTTATTCCTCACTGGCATGACCAGGAATTTAATATTACTTAGGGTGAGGAAGTGTGCTAAACAAATTAGTGCAGTCTGTTGATAAGTGCGACATGCGCATACATTTTGGTTGAAGTACCAGATGCACGATCTCGCGTCAACAGAGCTTCCTATATTATTCTAAATACCTTCATGACAGTTCATCGGAAAATGATTCGATTAAGAAGGAAATCATAAAAGCAAATGCGATGAATGCATGATTCTGATTGGTTAATCCTGTTTCTTACCATAACTGGTAGGCAATAAAATGTGAATAAACAAACTACGACATGTTCATTTGGCATTTAAATATGAAATTGGCCTAATATACACCAGTATAATCACGCAAAACAACGTTACTGACGTTTCATAATCAGCTGCTGCGTGTTACGTTAACCAACCATTTGGCACCGAATTCTTCTCACAGCTGTGTGACGTTATAACGTAACGCAAAAATGTAACGAGGTGCAATGATCAATGGTTTTTTTTCTTACATTTCCTACTAGTACAAGTAATGTGGAAAATTACGTCGAAATGATTAAAAAGCCATTGTTTCAGAACAATTGTATTACATAGTGGGGAAAAAACAAAAACAAAAAAACAGCCTGGAAACCTGCCATCAGGTCCAGAAGGTTTGTTTGTATTTGGATTGGACTCATTTTAAAGACACGCTTCACATCCTCGAAAATCATTATCAGGAAATGTTGTGAATGTTTATAGACTTGGCTTTCAAGCAGTTGAACGTGAACGTGATGCCCTTACTAATGCCAACTCAAGCTAGCATGCTAACTCTGGTTGAACCCGAAAAGTTTTATGGGCGGATCTTTGTGTACATGGGTGGGAAAGTGGGAGGGCTGACTGAGTAAAAAAATGTTATTCAATTCCACCCATTTAATCATTAGAGACCTATTTTTGTTTCCACGCATCGTACTCAATGCATTTTTGAAGCAATAAACATTCCTATGACTCGTATATTTGGGTGGGTTTTTTACGCAAAAGTCTTGCGAACAGCTGCGTATAGAAGGGTGACCACGTGCACGATTATTCACAAACTCATTTCTTCAAATGACCTTTCACTGCACATCTAATAGAACGTCCAAATCATGGAAATTCAGTGTTACTGAAAGTGATACTGATATTCTTGCTCCGATTCACTGCATAATGTTATTTATACGCACTACTGAGCACCAAGCCTTGTCCTCGATGTAGTTCTGCCATTTTAAATGAATGAACTTCAATTAAATGAAAGAAAAAATAAAAACGGTCAGTCCGAGCTTATGTAAGATGCGCAAGGTGATGCGCTATGAAAAGCAGACTTGCATGGAAGGATGATAGATATACAAATCGCGAGGTCGGAGTTTCCCTGTGCGTCTTCACACGAAGTCTTCACGCCCACAGAGCGCAGAATCGATAAATCACATGTGACAAAATGTAATTAACGGCGCTCCTGCAGAGAGATGTATCTGTCCAACTGAAAAAGCTCGGGGACGAAACTAGTCCCTCGCCGCGCGGCTCTGATTGGCCGAGCTAGCAGGGTTGGGTCACCGTATTAGCTACTATTACTGTACAAATCACATTTAAAGCTCTTTTGTTTTACATGATGTTCATACAGGCTCTAAAAAGGGCACGTAGTATTTATTCTCTGTTAGTATCACAGCGCTGTCGGATCAATTCTGAGTGGTCGGAGAGTGTTGATTAATTTTCTCTAACAGCAGGAACAATGACCATGAGGCACATCACAGGTTGATATTAATGCGCTCGCTCGTATATGTTTGTCTTTTCTGTAGTAACTCATTCACAGGAACTTCATATAAAATCAAGGAAGGAGGAAGGAGCCTCCAGTGTCAGCGCTTTGTACTACTTGTAACAGTTCTACCAGGGACCGAATTGTCTCACGGACGTCTCGCAACCTTAAACGTAACGACAAAATGATTATATATATTAAAAAAGTACAGTGTCATTCTTTAAATAAATCAAACACTTGTCAGTTTTGGCAAATTGAGCAAATCCTTCCCATGAGCCGTGTTTAGATGTAGTTTTTTTCATCTCAAACGTCTCCCAGGTGATGATTCTGCTCCAGTTTGGTCAGTTCTGCTCCCCCGGACAGCTGTGTTTGTGTTTACAGATGTGGTTGCGCTTCACGTATTGGCAGTAAACTGCATAAAAACACTGTTACATGAGAACAGTACAGTAACCGTCTTGAGCATGAAATGCAGATGTGCTGTATAACACACTGTAAGTGGCAGTATTCGTGTCCTGTCCTCTGTCCTCTTTCTCCTAGTCTTGCACTGTCAATTACTCATTTGCAGTTATATCAGCCGCTGATTGCATCGCTTTCGTGTCTTCCTTATCTTCTCATCTCACCTCCAGGCCAAACACGGCTGATTGCCGGGAAGACAGTTTTTGTTTTGCGGCCTCGCATGAGCAGCTCGATTTGGAAAAATCTGCCAGGAAAAAAGTATAAATACATTTTTATTAACGTAACAAACAAACGTGTCAAAAAAAAAAAACAACAACAAAAAAAAAACCATCAACCCTATAAAATCCAGAAGAATGGAGTTATTATTATTATCGTAGTTGCAAATTCAGGACACACGGCCGAATGTTTAACGTGACCCTCAAACGAAACCCCATCATTTGTGAACCTGCAGAACCTCAGTGATGTTCTCATCACACTCAAGGAGCCGGATGAACCTGACAAGAATAAGAAAATTAAGCAACACAAACATGACGCAGATATACATTTGGGCTTACGGACGGCTGCCATGGCGACCGCAAGCAAGTGGATAATAATTCATTTCTAACAATAATGTCAAGACTCTCTAAAT
The DNA here is from genome assembly GCA_030068235.1 of Notoglanidium macrostoma. Classification (NCBI taxonomy): domain Eukaryota; kingdom Metazoa; phylum Chordata; class Actinopteri; order Siluriformes; family Auchenoglanididae; genus Notoglanidium; species Notoglanidium macrostoma. The sequence continues at coordinate 19,642,917 of JAQQZR010000015.1, read as the reverse complement.
ATAGCGCCTTCTAATTCCGTACAACGTTCGTATCTAGTGCTTCACGTTCCGGGGCGTGAAAGCTCGCAGGAAAGTGCTACCCAAGGCCAAAAAAAACTAAAGTCCAGCAAACTTTTGTGCACACCGAACTTTATTTTTCTTTCGCTACAGAATGTGATTTCAGTGCTGAGCATAAGCCGGTTGGTGCTTCCTCTGTATGAGGCTGAGAATATCACAGTAGGCGGTGTGTGTGTGTAGGAGTGTGTAAGAAAATCCATTTATCTTCCACAACACGCAGATGCCAATGCGCCGGCTCCCTGTGCTCAGACTAGTATTAAAATCAGACTGAATAGGAGTTAATAATAACTAGAGTGGTTTTGCAGGTTTGAGAATTAAAAAAAAAAAAAAGGGAACTGAAGAAGTGGAAAAAATGCACTTTATATAGAAAGACATGAAATTGCACTTTTTCTTTTTTTTTTAAATCAGTTGTGATGACAGGAAGTCAGTTTGAGGAAACTGACATTCAGGATATGTACTCTATAACTAGAAACGATCACACACACACACACACACACACACACACACACACACACACACACACGTTGTCTATGTGAGGATGTAATGATTACTGTAGCTAATTAATCATATTAAACCTACTTATTCAACATTAACCTAACGAACCAAAAGGAAACGTTGGGTTTTTTTTTTAGTTTTCCAAATCAAAGCTGCCATTTTTCTTGATTTTGATTATCAGGTGATCAGAAGGACATCTGACACTATCCTGTCCCATCGCTGCGAAGACGTTCCCCTGGTTTTCATCCTCAAAAATGGCTAAATACACGTCCAAACACACCCATTTGCCTTGTAAGGACATTCCATTGATACAATTCTTAATGCTATTTACATTTAAATCTTAACCACAGAAACCCAAAAATATGCCTCTAAGTTTTTATGGTTTTGTTTTATGAAATCTGCCATTTCTATTTCATTTATTCATTTTTAATACACAGCAAACACTCTAGTTAAATATACATGGAGCACAAATATGCATCTAAAGCAGAGGGGGTGGATTCACTTTCAGGCTATGAGGAAAAAAAGAAAATGCAGGGGATGAAGCAAGGAAACAGGAAATCCATTAAAGAGGCAGAATATTAATACAGAAAGAAACAAATGACCCAGTAATGCAAGATTCATCCCAAATTTTCACCTCTCAGTCTTGTCTTGTTTTGTTAATAGAAATTATTGCTCGAGTGAAATTGTGGGAAAAAACATATCCGTGCTGAGAGAGGGAGAAAGAAGCAAAAATCTTATTTATCTGCTTTGAACAAGGTCACCTAGACTGGATAGCTCTGAGCTGTGGATTAGTTTTGGGTGGATGTGAGACACACACACACGCACACACACGCGAGAACGTGCGTGAGAGAGAGAGATTAATAGCAACTGGATTTTAGATTGGAAGGGTGTTCCACTTAGCCGCTCTTTGCTAAAGCCCCTTAATTACGGCCGCCGAATAGCCGCAGGAGGGAAAAAAAACAACCTTCCTAAGCAGAAAAGGGAAACAAACAGCCCGATATTGCGCCATCCACCACAACTGACACCAATTTAAGCCAGGATGGAGGAAGAAGTTTGAAACTGCTGACACGTTCCTTTAACACCCTCGAGCACTGAGTCTAGACAAACAAATCTGGAGAAACACCCTTCGCCTTTAGAAAAGTAATTGAAACACCTCAGTAACTGGAAGAAAGAGAGTGACCACTTACAAAAGTGCTTACAGAGGGCCAATCGGGATCTCATAGTAAGAAATAAAATGAGAAATCATATTCACAGATGCATCATTGCCAGGCAGAAGCAGTGGCGTCTTACGTGCTCTTCAGGACTGTTTCATTTCCCAAACCTCGAATTATATCACTATATTTCCCAAATTAAAAACCAGCCAAAACAGCAGTGTGCGTCAAGCCCGGGACTAGAAAAGCACCAAAAGTTCCCCAAGACCCAATTTCCGTCTTTCCTCTCAGAACGTAAGTATTAAAACACCAAAAAAAAAAAAAAAAAAAAAAAAAAACAAGCAGCACCTTTTTGAGAGATCTCAATAGCCTGTTCGGCTTCTTTGTTTCACGGATTCGTCTTTAGCTCGTGAGACGGAGCGCAGGCTTCCATTGTGCGCTAAATGTCATCAAATGCCGCCGGTCCATCATCATGACTGACAGAGAGATGAGAATAAGAAGAGAAAAGAGGACCCGAAGACAAAAGCGTCGGGGACCGGAATGCACAAAGGCGTAACCCTGAACTGCTCCCGCTGATGAAGACATCACAGAGGTGTTTATTCAGAAAAACTCCAAGACATCACAGGAGCTTCAAGGTGACTGTTGAAAGAGGACGTTTGTGTTGAATAGTAAGAAAGGTGAAGCTGGTTTCCAGCAATGGGAGAAAAAAAAAATCACTTGCGTTGTAAATAGAATAGAAATGAAGCCTAAGGGGGAAAAAACAGTCAAGTGTAAACTTCTCGAACGCAGTTCCAGTCCTCGACATGTTTGCTGCTACGTCGTTCAGTGCCATCTTTAAAGAAAACACTCATTCTGGTTTAATAAAGTAATCCATGCTGGGATTATTCTCCTAGAAGAAGTGGTTTATTCCTCCTGTACCACCACTTTTCCAACATTTACAATTTTTACATTTATTAATAAACAACGTCAGCTATTTTATCCACTTCCTGTCATCACAATTACGTTATAGCAGCGACAAACAGTCATTCCCTCACTAGCCTCACTCTTTTCTCTTCTATTCAATAAAACCTTCTCTTCTGTGAAAACTCCCATGGTGTAAAATTAAAGACTCGCCTTTGAAACAGAAAACCTCACCATTCTTTTTTTTTAAATCATCTGTTTATTATTAAGCTTAGATTATGTAGCGCGTCCTCCGTACAAGTCCCTGAGACCGAGCTGTTACTATAGAAACGATAATGCATTAGAACAACACCTATACTCGATGTTACAGCTGCATAGAGCTGCTGCTATAAACCGTTAATCAACACCCATCTTTTATTTGTGGATAACTGTGTGGATAAAAACGACGGCAAAACTTCAGCTTACAGAATATAAAACACCTAAAACTGAGGCGGTACAGATAAACATGATGCGCCGAGTTTCCGACCGTAGGCGTCTTGAGATGGCGAGATATTTTAAGATGTTTACTCAGCAATGTAGGCTAAAAGGTTAAGTTGCTCATAACAACACACAGCTCCAGAGACGGCACGTATCAGCCCACTGTTCGGCGTCAAAATATCTCCATAAACACGTCTTTTCTAGGACCGTCATGGGGAAATGAACAGACGAGAACCCTTGTGATTCATTGCATCCAAATATTCTTGTGTTGAAGGGCTTCGTGATTCCCTCCTGTCTGTGTTATGTAAGGAATGAAACATCATGACGTGCTGTTAAAGGAAGTGATTCGACGACGGGGCGGTGTGATGAAGCGGAGTTAATGTTACTACTCTGATTCTCCACATTGTATAGGAGTGAACACGGATTTGTAGTCAAGGCGAACAAATGATACGAAGGTTAAGATGAAAATAAGAAGGAAATGCTTCTCTTTATTGAGTCATTACTATGTTATAAACAATAAAAGAATAAGGGCTTATGAAAAAGACACATAACTGTCGTTATGGTGCCATTAAGATGTCATTACAGTGTCGTTAGTGTTTTCAATACAAATAAAAATAGGTCATAAGCTTCTTAAACATGTTGACAAAACCAATGAAGGAACTGAAATATATGTAACTGTCATCATGTTATCGTCAAGATGTCGTCTCAGTGTCATCGTAGCGGTGTAGGGGTTCCTTAACATTTTATAAATACTAATTAAGGGACGGAAAATACACATAACTGTCATTACAGTATAATTAAGATGTCATTGTAGCAAGACGAAGGCTTTCATAAACATGTCATAAATACTAAAATGCAGAGAATATATACATACCTGTCATTATGGTGTCACTGTAGCGCTGTAGGTTTTCATAAACATGTAATAATACTAATTATTAGAGAGAGAAAATATACATGACCGTCATTATGGTATGATTAAGGTGTCATTGTGGTGTCATATTATAAACAGTAATTAAGAGGTCACTGTAATGCTTTCATATACACGCTTTGTAGTAGATTATACACTGCATAAGGGACAGAAAATATACATTACTGTCATTATGATATCATTAAGATGTCATTACAGTGTTGTAGTGTCGTGGGATTTCATAAACCTGTTATAAATGCTAAAATACAGAAAATATATGCATACCTGTCATTATGGTGTCACTGTAGGTTTTCATAAACGTGTAATAATTCGAATTAATGAAGAGGGAAAATATTCCTGACTGTCGTTATGGTATGATTAAGAGGTCATTGGAACCATTCATAACCTTGTTATAAACATTAATTAAGGTGTCACTATGGTGGCATTGTAGTGTTTTCTTATACATGTTATGTAGTATATGAAATACTTAATCAAGGGACAGAAAAATATGCCGAAGTGTCATTATGGTATAATTGTCACTAATTAATGGATAAAGAAACTATACATAACTATGATGACAATAAAGATGTCATTACAGTTTTATTGTAGTGTGATCGGTATTTTATACAATATTATAAATGCTAATCAAGTGATTATTGAATTAAACATAACTCTGTCGTTACAGTGTCATTGTAGCGTCACGGGTTTTTATAAACATGTTATAAATACTAACCAAGCGTGTGAAAAATATGTCATGGTATGATTAAGATGTCATTACGGCATCATTGTAGGGTTTTATAAACGTGTTATAAATGCTAATTAAGGGATTAAATAAGAGTCTATTACAGTATTAATAATTAAGATGCCATTAGTTTATCACTGTAGTGTCATAAACATGTTATTAATATTAATTAAGGGACTGAGAATATGTACATAACAGAACCCTAAGCTATGTCCAGTTTAAAAAAAAAAAAAAATGCAAATCTACTTTTTATAAACCTCGTTTTTTTATTTGTATTAATGTTATTTGATGGTATCATATAATTATCAATCACCTTAATATTTAATTAGTCTTGACCTTACATCCTGCTGAATTCCTTTTTACAGTTTGACCACGTCCTGTCAGCTCTCCGTACGGCGTCAGGAGGAAAGCTAGGCAGATTTCACAGTGTTGTCTAATCCCTTCTGGTTACTGTCTGATCCCCATTTGTTGCTGTCACAAGTCCTGCGTGGTCGTCTGGTCCCCACTGCGCTCCATCATTCTCCGTACACACACACACACACACACACACACACACACGGACACAGCGGTGTGTAATGGAGTGTGCGTCCGCATTCAGCAGGAGACAGCAGCTCCAAAGCTTCCCACCTCACCACCGGCACTTTATGACACTGTACACATAAAAGGTACAAAAGCTTTGAACCAGAGTCACATGATGCTTTGATCTGTCTCTTTTGATGATCACCATGGCTGAATTATGGGATGTCTTAATTAGTATTTGTCTGTGCATATTAGTTCATACAGCAGCTAAAGCTTTTCTATTTAAAAAAAAAAAAAAAAGATGTGAAACTGAAACAAATTTTTAAAAAGTGTGGCAACTTTTGAAATCTGAAAATGTTTTATATGTTTAAAAAAAAAAAAAAAATCTCCTGTCATTTGTAGGAACTCTAACAAGTGAACATGGACTGAAAATTGGTCATAATTTTCTCAGGACTATAAACGTAGCGTTTTGTACATAGCTATATGTTGTGTTGATTTATGTTTATGTGTAGCTGTGTGTTTATATACGGCTTCGTTGTTTCTGTGTATCTGTAGCTGTAGCCTAGCTGTAGAGACAAGTGCAGAATTGGATTCGAAATATAGTGAGAATGTTTTATATAATGTCCTCGTTGTTGACATGCGCTTACGTCGGTACCCGCCTAATTCGCGTTGCCAGTGGATATTTCGCTGGTTACAAGTCGCTTAACTTCATTGACGTTCCATGATCTCTGATCACCACATTGCTGCTGGTGTCTCCTGTGTGTGTATGCCCTTTAAGTATTTCAGATTTCCTTCATACTTCTAATTGAGACATATCTCAGAGAAACTTTTTGTGTTCTTGTCTTTCTTGCTGTGACTAGCAGCACACCTGTGGGATTCGGAGATCTCTCCATCTAAGCAGCATGGGTCCTGGACTGAGTAATCCTTCCTGGCCTTTTCTCCTCAAGGGCTCGAGCCAGCATTCTGAGCTGCTCCAGATTGCAATCTCAGCTCAATCGCTAGCAGTTTCACTGTCGAGAGGATGCAGAGAGCTGTGATTGAGTGCTGAAAGAGCCTCGGTGAGGTCACAGCACACAGTTAGATAGAGAGTGTTAGCAGTCTCAATGTGTGTGAGGAAAATGTTTCTACTGCATCCATAAATCTGCCAACTGGCTGATTATTGAACTCAAAGCTGCAAGTAAAAGCATTGCTAGGACTGGTATTCTTCTCCTCGTTATTATTATTATTATTATTTTTATGACCGTCATGTATATGCATTAATGTCAGCACCAGGCTAAATATATGTGGAATCTGGGGACCAGTTTGCTCTGGTGCAGTCCAGGGAGAAAAAAACCCTTTCATCTAATAGCTAGTTTAATAATTATGGACATGATTTTCAGCATGTTAATCACTGTGTTTATGAAGCAGATCCCATAAAAGCTTTTCATTTTAGTTGAATTATTACAAATAAATGCAAACAGGCAAGATGACAGAGTTTTGCAAGCTAACAGTCCACCTCTCTCTGCTAAATTAGCTATTAGCTAGTAATGATGGCCAGCAATTTTCAGAAATAAGATACACTATTGAAAAGCTCTCTAAAGTCTCTTTAACAAAGCTTTCAAACGGTACTGTTAAGGAATGAAACGCATTAGGGGGGGTGCTGTTCTATGAAAATAATTAACAAGATGGTGTGATGCCGTACCGTATGAAGTGAAGTTACTGTTTCTACCCTGTAATTACATTTTTCTTTTAATTAAATAACATCGTACTTTTTAACCTTTTATTGTTACATTAAATTCACTGTTGTGGAATGTCCACGATACGAGTTAGTTCTTGTTATTATAAACCTTACCGCCGATAAAAAAACAGTCGTTTGTTCTGCAGCATCTCTTTGTCTTCTTTCCTGAAATGAATACAACGTTACAAAGCACTGACACTGGAGACTCCTTCCCTTAACAGTATGTAAGCATATTAACACCACCCTATTCCTAGTGCAAGTGTAGAAATGATAACTCGCATTAGAGTGAGAGAGTTTTGGTATTAATATGGCTGTGATTTGCAACTGTATTCGAGACTACTGTGATCTTTAACAGTTCTGCGGTATAATTATATCCTCCCAGGGTTTGTTATAACTTATGTGTTTACTCTTTATGCTGCTTCACCTGTGGCACTTTGCTTCTACTTATGATTGATTATGATCTAATCTAATGTTCAGTTTGGCTCAACTTTTACAAATTAAACCCCCTGGTTCATCATTAAAATACCCCTACAGCCATTTTCTGTCCTAGATTCCAAATGCAGTAAAAACTTTTCACCCCCTCTTGCCATAACTGGCTCTAAACACAACCATTCCTGGTCCTGAATTGTCCACTATGTCGGCAGAGTGGTATTGTGCGTGTAATTTTGATGACAGTAAATACGTACTTGGCTGGAATAAAGTCCAACATTTGTGTTTACTCGGGCAGCACTGATACCGTTTTGGGTCGAATGGTTGGTGACAAAGCCAAGGATTTGGAAGCCATTTTATTACACGCACACTGACCAGTGTCATTTGTCTCTGACTAGTGATCCATGACTGTTCTGATGAACTCCAAGCCAAATATCCAATACCTAATACCGTATAATGTGCACGCTTCGAGCCTGTAATTGTTGCCGCAATTATAACAAAATATAGCAATGACAATCCAACAAAGTATTTTGTGTGTGTCTATCTCTCTGAAAGTACAGGATGCTCCGATGTTCAGTCTACAAACCAAATTAGAAATAACTCCCAAGAACCAGCAAAAACAGAAAGCTATAAGTGGTTAATTTATTCACACATTTTGCTTAAGGTTCTACTGAGCATTCCTTTGTGATTTGGTGGAACAAATATGCACTTTCTAATCATGTTTAAGATAATAAAGGAATATCTCTCGATTAGGAAACGTTCCAAAAGAAAGCTAGCTTAAAACATTAGGAAATGTTCCAAAATTAAGCTAACTAGCAAACATGAGAAAATGTTTCAAAACAAAGTTAGCTAGCAAACATTAGGAAATGTTCCAAATTTAAGCTAGCTAAACTAAGCTAGCAAATATGCACTTTCTAATCATGTTTAAGATAATAAATAAATATCTATCTATTAGGAAATGTTCCAAAAGAAAGCTAGCTAGCAAACAGGAAATGTTCCAAAATTAAGCTAACTAGCAAACATTAGGAAATGTTTCCAAAACAAAGTTAGCTAGCAAACATTAGAAAATGTTCCAAATGTATGCTAGTTAGCAAACATTAGAAAATGTTTCAAAATTAAGCTAACAAGCAAACATTAGGAAATGTTCCAAAATTAAGCTAACTAGCAAACATTAGGAAATGTTCCAAAACTAAGCTA
>JAQQZR010000015.1:19618091-19629273 GCA_030068235.1 Notoglanidium macrostoma | reverse complement strand
CTGCATGTCTTTGGACTGTGGGAGGAAACCGGAGCACCCGGAGGAAACCCACGCATGCAAACTCCACACAGAAAGGCGACCCGGGGATCGAACCCAGGACCTTCTTGCTGTGAGTCGACAGCGCTAACCACCGTGCCACCATGTTCTGTCATTTAAGAAAATAAAACACTGACGTACAATGATGACGTTTTCTGTGAGAATGTTAATGGAAGGAATCTGTAATGACGGTAGGTTTTCTGCCACTTTCTAGTATTTAATAAATGAAAAAAAAAAAAAAGGAAAACTAATTCCTGCGAAATTGCTGTAGTATAAAAGGAATAAAAATAAAACTCCAGGATGTATTGTTATCGGAAATAAATTGAAATCAACTTCACGGCGGTACCAGTAACGCCGCTTCGTTTTGGGCTGAACAGTTCTCCAGCAGATTTCTTTTGCATAATTAAGGGTAATTTCCTTCTTATAAACCTTCTCCGAATGGGAAACTCTGTTGTATGGCTCTACAAAGAACCTCTAAAGTTTTCCCCAGAGGTACTGAAGAGCCTTAAGAGCAAAATATTGAACAATATACACGTCACACTAGAAAGCTGGCACACAATTCATATGCACACCGAGAAATGTGCATTTTCACAAAATTTGAAAAGGATTCCAGGCCTCAACACACACTTTACAACACAAATATGCTAATTAATAGGTAACAAATGATGACCGTCCAACACCAATCGCTTACGTGGTCACTTTTTTTTTTTTTTTAACTACACTACAGAATCAAACTTTCAAATGAACTCATTCTCATGTGAATCTGGTCTTCTTCTTCTTCTTCTTCTTCAGTGTGTGTGTGTGTGTGTGTGTGTGTGTGTGTGTGTGTGTGAGTAAAGCTGTGGGATGTAAGTGAACATCTGTTATATTAGCCTTTGTCTCTGACTCTATAATCTGATTTCAGTAAGCTAATGGCCCTCAGCCTCTCACACATTACACACTGTGATTTCATTACCGTGCTGCAGAGAGCGAAACTGAGAGAAAGACAGGAGCATTGAAAAATAAAGAAGCAACAGACGCTGAAAAAGAGAACGGGAGGGAGAGGGGGACGACAAGAAAGCACCCCTTGTGGAAAATGTCAATTTGTATTTCACTACGTCGTGTCCGGAAATGACATGTGAATAACGTGAGCTTAAAAACGAATTATTTCCTTTTTTTAAAAGGAATTGTTTGTTTAAAACTCATATGATCGTGTGTTTACAAAAAATAATAATAAATAATTCAGATTTGGGAATAAATGGATTTATATGAGAAAACCACATGTGGATATGAATCAAAATTAGAAATATGAAAATAAATGAATTGGGTGTAAAATGAGTCCACTTGGGGAATAAGTAAAAAAAGAATCAGTAATGAAAATAAACTGGCAGCAAAAAAAAAAAACAATCATGGTTTGATTATTTAGATGTGAAATTCACGTCACCTGTAAGCTCTTGTTTGAGGATGAAACAGTGCGTTGATATTTTCACGGCTGTCTTAATTGTTACAGAGAGCCAGGAGACTGGCTGTGATGGCGGGGGAGGGGCGTTGGGGCATGAGGGCAATCAGCGTGGCATTTAAGGACGGGCTACTGGAACATGGCGTGCAGCCCAGAAAGAACTTCACATCCATCCTGTTCCACGTCTCCTTGCTTGGGTGAACATTTATCACATTATCCGCGTGCCGGAGGCTGTACACGTGAGCGCATCAGCATTTCTGAGCTGTAGACGTCCGACTGAGAGAACATCAAGAAGCATCAGGCGCACATTACTGCTTCTCAGACACAAGCACGACACCATTCCATGTTCAAATGTACTGACATTTAAAAAACATCTTGTATGAGGCATTCAGAAATGTCTTTTTTTATTCTGTCTTTTATGTTTAAGGGCTGAAAATCCGGCTAATATGAAAATGTCTCCTCACAGAAACATCCTTGTTTTGGTTTTGCTTGCTTTTTAATCAGTTAATCAGCTTTGGAACACTTGCTAATGTTTTTAGCTAGCTTTGTTTTGGAATATTTACTAATCTTTGCTAGCTAGCTTGGTTTTGGAATATCTTCCAATGTTTGCTAGCTAGCTTTGTTGTGAAATATTTTCTAATCTTTGTTAGCTAGCTTGGTTTTGGAATATTTTCTGATGATTGTTAGCTAGCTTGGTTTTGGAATATCTTCCAATCTTTGCTAGCTAGCTTGGTTTTAGAACATTTTCCAGTGTTTGCTAGCTAGGTTTGTTGTGTAATATTTTCAGTTGTTTCTTAGCTAGCCTTGTTTTGGAATATTTTACAGGCGTTTGCTAGCTAGCTTTGTTGTGAAATATTTTCTAATCTTTGCTAGCTAGCTTGGTTTTGGAATATTTTCTGATGATTGTTAGCTAGCTTGGTTTTGAAATATCTTCCAATCTTTGCTAGCTAGCTTTGTGTTGGAACATTTCCTAATCTTTGCTAGCTAGCTTGGTTTTAGAACATTTTCCAGTGTTTGCTAGCTAGATTTGTTGTGAAATATTTTCAGTTGTTTCTTAGCTAGCCTTGTTTTGGAATATTTTACAGGCGTTTGCTAGCTAGCTTTGTTGTGAAATATTTTCTAATCTTTGCTAGCTAGCTTGGTTTTGGAATATTTTCTGATGATTGTTAGCTAGCTTGGTTTTGAAATATCTTCCAATCTTTGCTAGCTAGCTTGGTTTTGGAACATTTTCCAGTGTTTCCTAGCTAGATTTGTTGTGAAATATTTTCTAATCTTTGCTAGCTAGCTTTGTTTTGGAACATTTTCTGTTGTTTCCGAGCAAGTGTTGTTTTGGAATATTTTCCAGAGTTTCCTAGCTAGGTTGGTTTTGGAGTATTTTCTGATGATTGTTAGCTAGCTTTGTTTTGGTACATTTTCCAATGTTTTCTAGCTAGCTTTGGAAAATGTTCTAATCTTTCCTATCTAGTCTTCTTTTTTTTTTCTTCTTCTTTTTTTTTTTTTTTTTTTTTAGCATTTTCTAATCTTTGCTAGCTATCTTGGTTTTGGAACATTCTCTGTTGTGTGCTAGCTAGACCTGTTTTGGAACATTTTCTAATGTGCTGCAACATCTCACTTTTAACTGCGTTCTATCTAAACTGTGAACTTCAGTAGAGTTTTTCACAGTCAGTTCACCACGTTCCTGATCCCATCTGTCTGACTAAAGGCTGATGTTTTGTACGTTCTATGATAGAGTGTGTTAAATTCCCCAGGGGTCCATGGGGTAAATGTCTGTAGCTCTGTAAACAAAGGCAGAAACCATGTCACCACAACTCATAACTCAAGACTGACAAGGCGTACAGGTGATTTATACTTTTATTTGCCGTCTGCACTTGCCCGCTCCTCTCCTTACATATCACGTCACAATAAAATGACCGACTCACATATGAAACTCTCCTGCATGAAAAATAAAGGATTGGGTAATTCCAGTGAGATGGTGGAGTGAAGCCAGGCAGGGCAAATCAGCTGGAAAAGTGAGCTGGAGCTTTATAAATCCATCAGCTCACTCCATGGCGCCTGTTAGCACTTGTCCGTCCAGCAAATCCGTCTGATTCTCGAAACATACCGGAGAAAGAAATGAGGCTCCGAATTTCAACAGAAGTATATTAGCTAGCTACGTTAGCTAATTTGGAAGTGTAGTATGCGTTTTGTTTCTCTTTGGGGGAAAATGCTTTACGTACATTTTTCGTTTTACTGCGTTCCTTCACTGTCAGAGCGCGATCGCAGCCAATCATCAAGAAGAACATACTTTGTAATAGCTGTTTTTTCCACTCACCTTGCGTTGTCTGTAGACCTTTTTCTCACCTAGGCAAAAAATACCTCCAAATTGCCGTCATATCACGTCGTCTGCTTATTAGAGTATAAATAGTGTTCACATAGTGTTATGTTATTTCAAATGTTGGTATCTAGTAGTTACCATGGTTCTAGCTTTCACAGAGGTCTGCAGTATCAGGTTGAGGGACTAGGGTGTCATTTAGGTCCCTCAAAGTTTTAGAAAAAGCCCAGAGTTCTAACTGCAAATATAGCCACATACTGTATATTTACTTTCTTTGTGCTACGAAATGTTGTTTTATAACAATGTTCCTTTATAACGACTACTGCATTTAATATTTGGAAGCTAATTATAATCAGAAAGGCTGTTCAGAAAGTTGAGAAGCAGCTTTGGTATACAGGACTCGTTACTGTGTTTAATAAAATCTCATAAACAAACTTCAGGTTGGGAAATTATACCTACAGAAACTCTGCTGTTACGCTGTGATGATCACGCTCATGACTAATAAGAGCTGTGCTTTGGGACGAAAGGCCGCAGGCAGTTTTTGCCCTCGTGCAGGTGAGGGCCAGACCGTATCATAAGAATACTCAGCTGTAGATTTTGTCTTCATTTAGTAGGAAGTTACGTCCTCAGATACAGAGAGCTCAGCTTCCTTTAGGGATCCTGCAGATGGGAAGAGGAGGAGATTTGTTAGTACTAGGCTTCGAATGTACCACTGATTGAACTGCCAGCTGCACCTGGACTGAGTAATCACCGAGCTTCCAGATGCGGGCGTTTAGACCCGACCCTGCCTCGGGTTGTGGCCGCTGAAGCCGTCGGGTCAGACTGCCGATCCTGTAATGGTACGAGAGAGCCGGCGTCACCATGACGCCTCGTTCACACTGAAAAAACAGGAACGATTAGAATAACAGAAGCTGCTCAACATTTCTGGTTGGCAACTCACCTGGCTGGAGGCGAGTGCTGTAACTCCTGTGTGTCACTGGAATGATCACAATGTAATGTAAATGTGATTAAAAAAGGCCGGATGTGTCAAATTAGTGGGCCGGAACTAACTGTCGTATAAATCTGATCAAGTTCAGGAAGTAGCAGAGCTCTTTAGTGCCTGACGTGAGGGTCAGTAGCTGGGACAGTTAGCTTGCTTTGCAAGTCTGAGAATGAGTTTAATATGAAGCCTAGCATGTAACATCTAAAACAAACGACCATACAGATTAGTGCATTTTGTAATTTGTGTTAGGCACAATAGCTACTAATGATTCTCATTGAAAACCATTGGACGTTTACTTGCTAATGTGAACGCAGGGTTAGGGAGTGGAATAATGAACACTGGGAGAACAGGCAGAACGCAGCACGGAAAGCAGCCCGAGCTCAGGATGGAAACCGAGGACCCTGGAGCAGTTAAGTACCGAGTAAACACTAGATATCAAATCTCCATCAAACACCAGCCACAGCTGCATCCGTCTGCCAGAACCGCTGCACTCTGAACACCGCCCATTTAACCAGAATGCTAATCTCAGTCATTATTACTAAGTCTGATAAGCAGAGGGCGAACATGTGTTGCTCTTATCTCTGGGAGACAAACGTTATTCATCACCTCCTTCTGTTTCTCAGCTTAACATGTATATATATATATAGATAGATATAGATAGTATATAAGAGAATATATATATTACCTGCAAAGCATTCAGCGTGGTCTCATGCTTGAGAATCAAACAGATTTGGGTATAAAACAATAAGTCATTTGATGTTTCTTAAAGGAGGAGGGGGAAACTGCCACTGCCACTTTACTTCTATTGAATATTTTTTTCTCTTTTTCTCATATTCACACTACACAATACTGCATATCCCTATTTATTTTAGCACTGTTTACCATGCCTACCCTGCACTGCCACTTTAATTCCAGCCATGTCTGCTGCTTATATCTACAACGTTCACACCCTGCTGCATTACCGAATCACATTCTTACACTGTACTCTTTTATATATTTATTCTTGTTTTATTTCATCTATAATGGTGAATTACTTTTAGGATACTTTCTAACTGTCTGTGCGGCTGTAATGTGTGAATATCCGTCTGGGGCAAATAAAGCGATCCGTCTGGCTAGTCAACAAAACATGGCCAAACTGGACCGAGATAAAATCACAGACGAGCAGCTGTAAATGATGGAGGCGCGGTAAAAAAAAAAACAAATATCATGCTCGTAAAATGTTCACCGACTCAGTTTGTTAAGCATGTTTTAGGTCAGGAGTGATATTCGCGTAGAAATAAAAATATCAAAACTGAAACATGTTGATTTCGCTGTTTTTGTCGTCTCACATCATCTGAAACGTCGAAGAAGACTTAAGCCCCGCCCACTTCACTATCCCATCATGGCATGTATACTGAAAACGTCATGTTCCCTGATACACCTGCCAGATTACGGTCACCAATCTCCTTTAGAAACCTTGTAAACTGTTGTATAAATTGATTTGATTGGTTGAGTGACGTTCCAAGAGTGCTGTTTTTTTAGTATAACGCAGACGTTTTGCGGCTTGACTGTGATCACCACATAAAAATAAATCCAATTCTAATGATAGATAGATAGATAGATAGATAGATTACTTTATTAATTGATATTCATCGATAGTTTGTTACACTGAAACTGTTACTACAGTACAGTCAGAGACATCATCAGAGGACCTGGCAAACGATACCTAGCTAGCAGCTAGTAAACAGGATATAAAGCTAGCAGAGAAAATGTCCAACATGTCAGACACTCTTATTAACTTCTTGTTTACAGAATTGTTGTGTGAACGTAACATCACACTCACAATCGTGTGGTTATTCTCAGTCTTCGCACTCATGCGATATCGCTTAATTATTACACGACTTCGACGAATACTCGAATCCGATTGGTCGATTACTACGGTGTGTTATTTGTGAATAGCGGCTCACTGCTACGAGTAACAGATTGTTGCTATGGACACAGTTCTGATCAGAGACTCCGGACGAACACGTACAATTATATCAATAAGCACGAAGAAGTCCGGCAAGTTTTGTTGCTTTCGTCATCAAATGAACAACGTCGGCTCATTGGCGACACCCAGTGGTGGAAAAAGAGCCTGTTACTCCATCAGAAAACACCATGGATGACTTTTCTCAGCTTATTTTTAGTGTTCAGTTTAACGAGAATTATAACGCTAAGTAGGCTAATCTTACGAAGGCTCCAGAGTTTATGTTGCTATGGACGCAGCTCCAACCAGAATCTAAAAGCAGAAGCATCTTTTTTCAATTTTTTGCCAAATTATTGTTTATTGTAATTAAATAGCCTCACAATTTCCCTTCAGTTGTAATTTTTCAACACGTTTGCCGAGAGGTTGTGTATGACAGGATCAGATGAAGCCCCAGGTTTGCAGCTATGTCGTCCCTAGCTGCCAGTGTGGAACTGCACAAACGTTTTACCACACATTTGCATTTGTCGCTTTAAAACCTCATACCTAATTTGCATAGCATTGAGAAAATCCCAGTTGAAAGCTGAGCACCTGAAATCACGGCATTATTTTCTTAACGATGCGTTCTTTAAATACGGTGAATTAAAACAGGGGATTTGGTTAATCTTCTGTTTACTGCCTTTAAAACTTCTCCAAGTAACGCTGCTGAACGAGCATAAAAACTTCTGAATGTGCAAACCCTCCTGTGATACGAGACCTTTCTGCTGAGAGCACCGACTCGAGCCGCGTGTGTGCGTCAGAGAGAAGGCAGAGAGCTTGCCTCTTTCTTTCCATCAAGCCTCCGAGAGAGAGCTATAATCACCATCATCCCCACCACACACACGCAGAGCCACTTAACCCGACAGAAAAACTGCACCTGTGTGCGAAAGTGAGTGAAGAAGCAGGGAACCGAACCTGAACCACATCTCCGAGCGTGAGAGAAAAGGTCCTCTGTGGATCTGCGTGTGGACGAGCGCTCGAGTGGAACGGCAGTGCGGCACGCCTGAACTCTTCCCTGTTCGGAGAGAAAACACTCGGCTCTAAAGCGCTCACGTGTAACCGGGACGCCACCCGAGTCCGGTCTACTGCATACATGATAACATTACAGCGACGTCACAACAACATTTACAGCATGATGAATGTGCACGTTAAATGCGAGTAATAGTATTAAAAGAACACGGACGCAATCGGACGCCTGCGAACGTTTTAGCGTTTTTAACGCTTTAGTTTTAATGGTGCAAGAGAAAATGGTTCGCCTGATTTTCAGGAGGTTGAGGGTTCAAACTCCAACATCTATCCACGAGCGAAATCAGCCGTGCTGTCCGACTGGGAGGGATGCCACGCCCTGCCTCACCTGTCAATCACAGCAACGTTCGCCAATCGTATGCGCCCGTGAGCTCGTGTATGCGGAAGAGGGCGGACAGCATTTTCCATCATCGCTGAAGTTGTTTTTTTTTTCTTTTTAAGACATTTGGACACTTTGTTTAGTTGTGACTCAAGACCATGTCAAAAGAGAGATTTATAAATGAAGGCGAACGCTTAGCTCTGCGTTCGCCTTCTTTTATTCGCGGGAACAAACAGAACAGTCTGGATTTTTAAGAATTTGACACTAAATAGCACGTGGACCGCGGACGCACGTCACCACCATGACAAATGAAAGGGAAATTGAAGCAAAGGAAAAACATTTCCAGGAACCACCCACGCGAAACTAATGACGGAGAAGAGAGAAGGTGCGAGAGGACATCAGGAAGAATCCCGCTTATTATGAGTGCTATCTGCCTGAACACCTGAATGTGGAGAGAAAAGCAAAGACAGGTGGATCTAATGAGAGGACGGAGAGACATTTGGCTACCGCGGCGTGAAAAATGAGCTGATGGCTCTCATGATGAAAAAGCAGCCAAAGAGAACGGAGAATAAAAACGATCGCTCATTATAGCCGGGCGAGGAGGGCAAGGGGGGGGGGGTCGGCAGACTTACTGTTCAGAACAATTTCGTAACAGTAAATTAGACCGTTCCAGTTTTGGCTGAGCTAAAAGTCTGAAAACACAGACTGCACTTCACCCTGTCACCTTCCGCCTTCTGACGGTTTTAGGCTTGCGATACACAACGAAACAGAACGCAGCAGGCGTGGGCGAGCGCAGACGCACAGCACAGTTTCCTCTGGGTTTTTTTCTTGTTGTTTTGCATCTGGAATAATTACAGTTATGAGAAGTGAAATGGTTTGCGAAACGTTTGGATTTAGGTAGATTTATGATTTGGAGTTATTGTACTTCCTGTTATACTATCAACAGTCGAGCCTAGCCGTCACCCGAGAACTTCTGGGGCTGGTTTAAAAACGCTCCGTGGTCTTCAAGATGACCGGAATTAAATCTTCTCAAGATCCACAAACGAAAGGAAAGTGCGAGTGCCGACATTGTAGATATGCTGAACAGAATCGTTTCGGTTGTGAGACGTACTGCACAGATTAATAATGTCCATACCAGGTGATGATAATCTCCATCCTGAAGACGTTCCTGTGACAGTAAGGATACGGCTTTACAGCTGACCGCTACACTGGAGACTCCTTCCATAAACGTTAAATAAATATCTCCTTACAGAAAACGTCACTCTATCCACACGTTTTTTTAAATGCACTTATGTGAAGCATCACCATAGAATTCCGAACAAGTTGTTACTATGGAAACAATAATGTATAAGAACAAAGCCTAACGCATTTTGGCCATTTAATTCAACAGCGCTGTGGTAGATATAAAAAGATGGACACGACTATATTACTGATCAGATTTGCACACACACACACACACTTGTGACTTTGGCATTATTTTTATAAACCTCATTCTGGATATCTTTAACCTCACACACCTACAACACCACAGAACTTGATTCCGCTCGTGATAAATTCCTCAAAAGTCGCCAAAGTAGGTAAGTCAACATCAATTCCCTCTGACGACAACATATATTGACATTTGAAATGAAAGTGTTTGTTTGGCCGCGTCTCCCCGTGATTACAGCTCGGGACTGATAGACATGGGTCAGCGAGGATGTGGGTGTTGCTAGGAGACAGAGACATGGAATTATGGGTTGGCACAATAATATGCTCCTGTATGAAAATTTTAAAAACATCCATTAAGGACATCATCCAAAAACACACACACACGCACACAGTCCACCCAGACATTAATTAGTGCATATTTGAGAAGCATGTGCAGTCACACAGACCAGCAGAAACAGACAGGTCACAGATTAATGGGAATGAAAAAAAGACTGCTGTGCTGTAGGGGGCATTTATTTTTGCTCTCATGGTTCGTCTTCACATCTCTTGTCCCCTTTGTAGAGGGAAACTTCACTCCAAACCAATGCAAAATTCTTCTGACTGATCACACTTGTCCTACGATGATTTCTCCCGGTGGGTGTGGTCGCTTCAAATATGGCTCCGCCCCCACAAACGGTTTTGTAAATGATGATTATTAATGATGCTCTGACCTTCATATGCTGACTAGTTGAAGACATTTGAAGCGACAGATGTCAGATAGCTTTCTACCACCATCGTCAAAGCACCGACTCCGAATCAGGCCAAACTTGAGGCGTCCAGGAAAAAGTAAACATTGTCAGGGTAGTCTAAGTTTTTTTGTTCTACTTAAATAGCACTATTTAGCTAACATTAGCTAACTAGCTATGCTACGCTAATGTTAGCTTGCTGACAGTTGTTAGCAGCTTGCAGACAAAATTAGTTGCTTCATATTAGTTCAGCTATTTAATTAGAACCTAACGAGGTCCATCTAAAGTGTGTTAATTACTCTAAACACAAAGGATTTTACTGATCGTGACGTGTCTAATGCGTCTGTTCAGATACTTCTGTCAGCTTCCAAACTCCGTCCTGCTTCTCTCACCGTGATGTTTCTGCTGAATCCCAGTATCATTAGAGTTTATTATAGTTTTTTCTTGAGTTACAGTTTTTGGGTTCAACCTCCTGTCACCTAGAAATGAAAAATGGTTGTGCTGAGATCAATGATTCTGAAGTTACAGCTGCTCTAAATCACTTGTATAACCTTCATTTCATCTACACTGTGTTCAAAAAAAAGGTCAGAACTTTTCTTTGCTGACGCATTATCATTAAGTTCAAGCAGAGCTCCAGAATACTGTGGTACACTGAGAGAGAGAGAGAGAGAGAGAGAGAGAGAGAGAGAGAAAGAGAGAGTGAATGAGTGAGGGTGTGAGAGAGAGAGAGAGAGAGAGAGTGAATGAGTGAGTGTGTGTGTGTGAGAGAGAATGAGTGAGTGTGTGTGTGTGAGAGAGAGAGAGAGAGTGAATGAGTGAGTGTGTGTGTGTGAGAGAGAATGAGTGAGTGTGTGTGTGTGAGAGAGAGAGAGAGAGTGAATGAGTGAGTGTGTGTGTGTGAGAGAGAATGAGTGAGTGTGTGTGTGTGAGAGAGAG
>JAQQZR010000015.1:19607312-19617991 GCA_030068235.1 Notoglanidium macrostoma | reverse complement strand
GAGAGAGTGAATGAGTGAGAGAGAGTGAATGAGTGAGTGAGTGTGTGTGAGAGAGAGAGAGAGAGAGAGAGAGAGAGAGTGAATGAGTGAGAGAGAGAGAGAGAGAGAGAGAGAGAGAGAGAGAGAGAGAGTGAATGAGTGAGTGAGTGTGTGT
Organism: Notoglanidium macrostoma; assembly: GCA_030068235.1. Lineage (NCBI taxonomy): Eukaryota > Metazoa > Chordata > Actinopteri > Siluriformes > Auchenoglanididae > Notoglanidium > Notoglanidium macrostoma. The sequence continues at coordinate 19,617,837 of JAQQZR010000015.1, read as the reverse complement.
GAGAGAGAGAGAGAGAGAGAGAGAGAGAGAGAGCTCTTGTAAACAGATGGCTGGTTTTAAATAGCCGGTCCCAAAGGCAAAAACTAGAATATTCAAGCGGCATAAACATGGGAGCATCGAGACGGAGCAGCAGTGTGGAAATAAAATGTCAGTATTAATGCATTGACATCACGCTTAACATTGACATATAACAAGACACACATCATAATTTGTAATTTATTAATTAACGCATGAAATTTATCAAAACATCGGTTTTTGCTAATTTCTGGAATTCCTCTGGATGTCGAGCAGAATGTTGTCATGTTATATTACTTTGTTGATTGTAAATTCTTGTAAAACTCAAAGAAAATGGATTTAAAGTTTAAGCTGTTGATCAGTCCTGCTTTGGTGCTTGAGAGGGAAGAAGAGTATCCATGCTCAGCGAGCAGCGGAACAGGTTCCCGTTCCGGGCGCCGCTCTGGGTCACACACCAAACGTTGGACCGTTCTGAACATTTCATTTCTGACAAAAAATAAATTGCTTCAGAACCTGGAAAGTCGGTTCCTATCTAACAAAGGATGTTTTTTATTCCATCACGGACCATGATGACATCAGTGGGCGCGTCATTAGCGAGTTGTAGAGTGCAGCAATGGAGAACACATAACAGAACAAAAGCTCGCAGGTGATCAATATTATCCGCCATCTTGCCACTACTGTTCACGTTGTAAAATGCCATCCGTTTATGATGCAGCCTTATTTACAACGGTTCTGCTCGAATCCGGTGGAAGCACGCGGGCTGGTCCGCTAGCTGGCACCAACGATCAAAGTCTCCTGAACGGGATCGTTTCAAGAACCCATTCCCTGTTCTGGAAAAGGGGTATCAGAGGAACGCGCTATTTACCCTCTTCCGCATACATGAGCTAACAGACATCCAAGTTTGGCTAGTGTTGCTGTGATTGGCAGGAAGACAGAGTAGGCTCCTCCCACCCAGACCGCATGGCCAATATTGCTCTGCTGGACACCAGTCCTGGATGATCATCAGGGTTCTCGTGATCCTTTCTGTTGCTCCACTCAAGAACATGCAATTGTTGACATGGTTGCGTTTTCTCCAAGATGTTTCTACTCAACGAACTTGTTTTACAGATGTTCCACATCCATTACGTTACTATAAAAGGATAAAAAGTTCAATGTGTCATGTGTTAATAAATATAAAGAAAATGATAGCCTTCGGCGATAGCAAATCATAGGAAAATACTGAACTTTGGCGTTTCATCTGTTACTTTCGATCTCAAAATCATTTATCATCATCAGCTACAATGTTTGCTAAACTGACAAAACCAGCAGTTGTGGCCAAAACGAGAGGATCTTAAAAAACTAAATCAAATCTAATGATGGATTTTCTAGCTCTGCTTGAATAAAGTTCTAAGGAAAGGTGTAACCCCCGACCCGGTCCGTGAATTGACCTGCACGTGATGAATTTGCAGGTCGGAGGCCGCCTTATTTACAGCATTTAGAGATGGTGAATCATTTTGGTACTAAACAAAAATTAAATGTGTGTCTGGGCAAAGGTTCCCCAACAGGAAGCCATCATTCACTTGGGATTTGCTTGCAAATGAAGTGGCCAAACCTTAAAAGCAGCACTCTCCAGAATGGAATTGAAGTTATTACCCCATGTGAAGATGAGGAAAAATCGTCTTCCAGCCAGATCAGAATCTCTACACGTCACAGAGGTGTTCGATTAGTCCATCCTTGTGGCTGGAGCGCGTAATCAGGAAGCCGCTCCTCGGCAGGACGGAAAGCAGGACGAAGGCGACGAGCAAACTCAGCGTGAAACCGTCATTCACTGTGCTAAAGAAAGTCGAGCCTGAGATGAGGATTTTTCTTTCAGAAGCACTGCGCACTCGAGTGCAGGGCAGAAGGCTCGCTGGAACATTAAAAGCCCAACAGCCCCAGTCATTATCCAGACCATTACACCATAGAAAATCGGCAGCGACACGTTCAAATGACAGCCGGAATTAGTTTATGAGGGGAAAAAACCTCTCCCACGGCTTACGCGGTGCGGCAGAGTGACTGACAGTCGTGCTAAGGAGAAGCCTTGCATTTTAAACGAGTTACTAAATCAGTTGCCTTTTAAATGAGCTTCTCTGTGGATGGAGAGCAAAATCCAATATGTTGCTGAAGAATCAGATCCTCATTACCGTCTCACAAGTTTTCACTCTTCAAGCGTTCAAGTTTCCAAAAGTTTAAATATATAACGCCAAGCGAATCCGAACTCAGAACTAGTCCTTCCCGTGACTCCGACAGCGGAAATAAAGCGTTAGATAAGAATAACCCTCTTCCCGACTTCCCCGAAGTCGCATGCGCATCTGCCCGTTCGTGAACCGGGTTATTACAAAAGGGAAAAAAACAAAGCTCAAATAAAATCGGTACAGGAGCAAAATATGACAGGAGTACAAGAGATCCAAACTATGAAAAATTTGAATTTGTTTAATAGCTAACGAATATTATTTATAGCCATATTTCCTCTCGAACTTTATTCACCGACGGATAAAAAAAGTCATAGGAATTCGTCGGAAAAACATCGCACGCTAATATAGCGAGTGCGTGCGTGCGCAGGCGATGTTTACGATTTCTCTTCCGATGTAAATGTTCTCCACTACTTCCCCGTTCCTCATGAACCCGCCCGAACCTGTGCGCGGCACCGCAGGGGAGCGGGACGTCTGCCGGGAGATCACTAGGCTCATGATCGAGAGACTGAAGGATGTGTACGAGTCCCGTCTGAGGTTATGGAATCATGGATGAAATTCATATCTGCTCTGATCACGATTCAGATCAGGCACCGTCTTATTTTCATTACGGCGAGGAAGGCGATGATTAAAGAGAGAACGAGCCCGCGAGAGGATTTGCTGTGACACGGAGAGAAAACACTTAGGCCTTATAAATGAACTCGGCAAAACTGGATTTAATCAAGCGCCTTATTAAAATGAATGTTCCAGCGGTTTATTTAACCTCATTATAAACAAAGCTGCATATTCTAATGAAGCTTTAATTATTTAGAGAGAAACTTCTTTCCCCCTAATAATGTGAACGTGTCGCTCTCTCCAGCCCATTCCTCTTCTCCTCCGTTACTCCACCCGTCACTCACTCACGCAGTTTGCTTGGGGTAACATTTCATTTTTGCTCAGCACTAAATAACTGGTGAAAACGACAGATTAGTCTGTGAATTCAGTTTGTTCGTAGGGCGGGGCTTAGTTTACGACTCTACTTTATCTTTACCTTCATCTGTCTGTCTGTCTCTGTCTGTCTGTCTGTCTGTCTCTGTCTGTCTGTCTGTGTCTGTCAGTCTCTGTCTGTTTGTCTGTTTGTCTGTCTCCGTCTGTCTGTCAGTCTCTGTCTGTTTGTCTGTCTGTCTGTGTCTGTCGGTTTGTCTGTCACTGGACTAGCGCCCCGAGTACATGCTGCCGTCTTCTAGCTTTCACTTCATATTAACTGCATTAGCACTTCGTGGAAATGCTGCGAGATTTCACTGGTAAAATAATAAAAAAAAAAAAGGTCTCAACATTTGTTTATCTCTTGTCTCACGCGTTCCCCGAATGCAGCAGTTCCTCCTCATTACCCTCTCCTGCGTCTGACAGGTTTATTTTTGCACTGCTGCGTTAACAGTCAGTAGTCGCAGACCTTAATAGTTCTGTGAATGCCAGGAGTAATTTGTCTCCTGAGGTGTCGCTACTGACATCAAAGCTGAGCTCTCACTCAAACACATGGGATCTTTTTGAGACACACACACACACATACACACACACACACACACACACACACGTTCATATCAGGCAGCACAGATGTGAGCAGTGTAAGGAATTTGGTTGTAAAGTAAATCAAATAAACTACTACCAGCCCCTAGCACTGCAAAATAGCTTTCGTTAGCATTTCTGAACTCTCGATTCTGATTGGTCCGAAGGTGTTGATTCATGTTCTATAATAATACGTTCTTATATGCGTTATCGTTTCCATAGTAACAGCTCATTCTACACGGTCCATCGGAATCATGTGTGATCGTTGCTATAGCGACGTTTTCTGTAAAGAGTCATGGATTTAACGCTGGATATGGTTAAAGCGGCTGCACGCCAGCAAGCGAACCCGGTAAATTATTGCGACTTTTTCAGCTTTGCGGTTTTTGTAACATGTGATTTGTTCAGGTGGGACTCCAAGGTAAACTGGGCCAGCGTTGATTTTTTTAAAGGTTATGATAAACTCTGCTTGTTTGCTTTCTCTCGTACTATACGCATGTGGTGTGACTCGTGTGTGTGTGTGTGTGTGTGTGTGTGTGTGTGTGTGTGAAGCTCTTTTCGGAGGATAAAAAGTGCACTGCTTTACCCTTGGCACACATTAGCACTCCTTCTCTCTTCACTGCCCACTACAGCGCTGAGTCACTCCAAAACAAACAGCAGCTAAAAGCCTCACAGTTAAAGACGGCACGTTAGCCTTCGATCCTGAGAGCCAGTGAGCATGACGGAGCACCAAACACAATGCTCCGAATCCGGACAGATTTCTTAATTATAACCAGACTCTTTATGATACGAATTCTGAATATCATAAAACAGGCTATAAAACCTGCGCTAAAAAGCAGGACGTAAATCCCTTCTCCCCGCCGTACTTATCTGAGCGGACGGACGGACACGCAACACTACACACACATCGATATAATGACAAGTGTTATTGCGTAACCGGGTTTGGGGAAAAAGTTTCAAGTTCAATAAAGTACAAAACACAGTTGGGAAGTTTTTTGTTTTTTTTTACGTGCGCTACGAGTACACTTTCTGTGCTGCCGTTAAACACACCCAGCTCTCTATAACTCTAATCAGATGAATTCCTCATGGCACAAACAGGTTATGGATAATCAATGGACCTTCAAATGAAGGAAAAACGCTCAGGGAATGAATGCGGAGGTGCTTAAAGTACCTTCATCTCCGAGAACGGCGTGCAGCACAGTGCCGCTGTCTATCCGTATTTGTATCATGCTCCAAATATACGTGTCTGGATGGACACCGTAAAAGGGCGTGGCCTAAACCAGAACGCTCTTATTACCTCAGGAAACTGTGACCCCTCCAAGACGCATTCGCTCAAATTACTCGCCGAGGTGGTCTGGGCCGCATTTAACCACATACCTTCTGTAGTGTAAACGCCGATGCGTCTGACGCGGAAGAAAAAAAAAAAGAAGAGGAATCAGTCTTGGCTGGTGCTTGAGAAGTCCGAGATCCCACATTTTGAAAAATGGAGGCTCGTACTTATTATTTAGCATCAGGATCACGTGAGCTGCGGCGTCACGGCTCGCGTCTGTTCGACTGAAATCCTACAGCCACATCTTTATTTCATTCCTCTGTCCCATTTTTACTTCTCCATCTGCTCTTGTTCCTGCGGCACTAAACATCAAAGAAGAACGGGGTTGGAGAAGGAAAAGACAGCGTGTTCAAATTCCCCTCTCATCCCAGTCCGGGTTCCAGAAACCCAGTCCAAAGTGTTTACGGCACGTCTGTAGCTCACACGCTCTTACAGCTGCGGATGGCAGAAGAGTGCTCGGAGAAAGAGAACCAACAAAGCCGATTCCATAACGAGCGGATCGATAGCTAGAGAGACGAAATGGAGGATATTCGCTCCAGCTGGACTGGAAAGAAGCGGAAGTTCGATTTCGACCTGCGTTCAAACAACTGACAGGAGATGGTCCAATGTCTTTGCATGCGTGTGTGACAAAGAGCTGCGATTTCGGCACTTTTCGCAATTCTTTCCATGCAAATTAGGAAAACCGTAAAGTGACAAGCTGCTGACGAAGGCAGTCTGAATCGTAGCATGTAAATCAAACATGTTTTCTTCGAGTTCCTCAGGATCTCCAACATGATTCCCCCCGACAGGAACGTTCCATCTACGGTTCTCTCAGCTTTCCCTTCTCTTTTCACGTCCGATTTTTTTCGGAAGACGGGAACCGGGTGAAGAACTGATCGAGAGTTCGCATTTAACCCGGCTCCTCTGATTCTAAAAACAAGATCATGCGCATGCATTATTAAAGGAGGAGGCCGACCCCGCCGTGCCGCCGCAGCACGCACAGGAACGCTGCCAAGCGTGTCAAAGCCACAAGAAAGAGCGAGAAGTGCAGTCTCGTCTCACCAAAGCAGCACGCTTTCAAGAGTCGCGCTGGTTTATTAGCAAGTTAATTCATTAATCGAGCGCTACACTGTTTTTAATTAATGAAGACATGCGGGACCGGGTCTGAATCCAGAGAACGGTGGAAGCGTACACTTATCGCTAGCTAATAAAAACTGCTCAGATCTGATTGGTCGGGAGGCGTTGATTAGTTTTCTGTAACAGGAGCTCTGGCGGTCGTCCCAGCTGTAAACAGAATCACGGGTTTCGATCAGCGCGCTCGTTCCAAGATGTTATGTCGGTACGTTTCTATGGAAACAGCTCATTCACACGGACTCGGATGCGACGCGTGAAGGATACAGACTTTAGAAAGAGCGTCACTGCTTAATATGGCGACGTCTTCTGTAAGGAGCCGACAGCGTCAGTGCTTTAAGTCTCCAGGACGCTTCTTCACCTCATTCACTTCGACAGAAATAAACAGTAAGGCCGGTGAGGGAACGACTGTTTATAGCTGCTATAACATAAGAGATAACAGGAACTAATTCGTTCCCATGACGTTAAATGTAACAGTAAATTGGAACGTACACATGCTTCAGAAATTAATATGAAATGTTTCGGTAGATGGGTTTCCATCGCAGTGTCGCACGCACAAAAACAAACTAAAAAAAAAAAAAAAAAAAAAAAAAAGGGCCAAAAAATTGTTTACAAACTGTTGACAAGTTGTAGCATAAAAGAACATAAAACAATTTTACAACATTTTAATGTTACCATGAACTCTGCTTCATCTCAATCAGTCGAATTGTTTCAGCCTTCACATCACCCACCACCAGTGGGCGCTCTGTTATTATTATTATTATTATTATTATTATTATTATCGGATTTTCCGAATAATTTTGCACTTCTTTTCTGGAATTTTCCTTAAGCAACCCCCAACAGGAGAAAAAGCCCAAGACGCGGCTCCTCATAAAGTGCTGACTTTCCGTGCAGCCAAATGCCGTTACGTCTGTTTTCCTTTTGAACACTTGACTATTAAAAAAGCAGTGCAACATAGTTTACCGATACATCAACAAGAGTAAACATGACTCGTTAATGAATAGCGCAATCATCTCGAGAATTAGATCTGACTTAATGCACTGCTCGTGTCCGTTGGGAATACTAATGAGCGGGACGCCTTTATTACATTTGACAAATGATTGCATCTTTTATTCATAAGCTGGAGGCAGACGGCGCGCGCCAGGCTTCAAGGCACGCGAACGGCAAAACGACTACGGATGAACAGAAACACAAAGACGAGACGTTTGTTATAAAAACTTTTTTTTTAATTTGGAATAAAACCATATTACATGTAGTGTGGTCGGCCTACAGGATCTACCTCAGAGAAGAACAACACAGCACAGGGGACGCGGAACAGCACGGGAATCAACAGCGGGACCCGGACGCGCGAGATGCTGGCCTGAGATCGGTCCTTAAATGACGGACGAGACAAAACCCGGTCTCAGATCAGCGCTCGGGGGTCCGACACGCGCGTCCAAACCCCGCGGTCTGGGGCACATCGGACTGGTTACAGTAGTGTTAATGCTTCAGCACAATATACACCACGTAGAAAAAAAAAAAAAAGCAGTGGAAAAAAATTCACAGACCAACCACAGAATATTGTTTTACATTTTTAAAAACTTTTCATCCCAGCCTCTCTCTCAATCTCGATCGCATCCCTGATCTTAAATAAGGTACGTGATTTAAAATATACACGGTTTGTGGTTTCGGGTCGCGGTCCTGCGGGAAAAGACAAAAAAGAAAAATAAAGGAAAAGGAAAATCTTGCAAATGAACGCTGTCGAGTCTGAGGTAGCAAGGCAGTCATGGCTTTCGTCTGAATTGATTCGACTTTAGAAAACTATTCGACTAAAAAAAAAAAAAAAAAAAAAAAAGGAATAAAATCATCAAATCTGAATTTAGAACTCGGTTCATTTCCGTCTCGTAAATCCTCACCTTGGAATGGACGCTGTATAGGCACACAGGGCTAAAACATCTCGGCATTCCTGAACATGTACAGTATTTACACTAGGGGGCGCGCGCGAGTCCGAACAGGAACTTGTTTCCGCGAAAGTAACTATAAGCGGAAAAAAAAAGTGTGATTCGTGACTAAACAGATAAATGGTAAATTGCTGCGGCGGACGGAATACGGAACACTCCAGCAGGTGGCGCTTTTAGGAAATAACGTGGCCTCGATTATTTTCCTCACTCGGAACACGGCAGAGCAATGCATTCTGGGAGAAACATGCATTCATCAGTATGAGGTGATTCATTAAGGGGCAAAAACACCAGTGGTCTTTGTAGTAAAGATTAACGTGAACGGCTTTTTTCCCTGGCGGTGTTAAATATCCGAGAAATGTCAAGGAGGTGAACGGAGGTTCCCGGAGCGCGCACGCGAAAAAATGGAAATGCTTAAGCTTAACAGGTTATACGTTACGAAGCCCCCGTTAGCTGAAATATCATCATAATGTCATACAAATCCCAAGCAGAAACTCAAATAAGGACCAATCTACAAGGTGGCGGGATTTACAGTTGCATAGTACAGACAGACGGGGTGATGGACGTGAACTCGTAGCTGGATCGAGGACGATGTGATGAACTCGGGGTCGGTGAGCTTCGCCTGTGAGAGCGGGGACTTCAGCACGTCACGCGCCGCGTCAGCAACACTCTTTACTTCGTCATCATTGGCAGCGCTCACATCACCTGAAACACACGATCAGGTAGAAAACAAGGCTTTCTGTTTGTGTTCTTTGTTTTAAATGATAACAGAAATGACAATTTTAAAGCTACTACTAGCATCGGATCATTTATTCGCAGCTGAGCAGCCTCTTGTGGTCAGAGTTGGAATAACATGCTAATTAACTACGCCCCAAAACCCAAATTTAAAAAGGAAGGGATTTAAAAGTTTGTTCATTTATTTACATTATTATATTTAGATATTTACGTTGTACTTATTTGTTTGTTTGTCTGTGCATTATTATTATAATTTTTTTTTTTATGTATTTCCTTATTTAGTTTTAAAAACGGATTTGGAAGTGCACTTTCTTTTTCCCCGCCTCCACCCCAACTCCGCTGCTCTCTCATCGTGAAAATCTCCTACTTAAAACAGGATGGGGCGCAGGTGATGAAGGCGAAGTGCGCTTCCTGCTGCTTCACACAGCAGGGGAACACACGGAGTTACGGGGAAAACAGTGCTTTAACTGGCGGAGTGTGTCTTTTGTTTTCTTCGTTAAACGCCGTCGTGATGAACGCGGCGGTGTAAAAGCTTTAAGGAACGGCTGTTTAATGGAAGGAAGATGAAACAAATGAAGGAACAGGTGAAAAAAAAGGGAGGAAAGGAAGCACAGAGGCCCATTTGAACACTTTCTCACATTCAGGAGGTTCTGCAGTATCACACTGACTCGAGCAGACAGGTTTAATTAAATATCTGCTCAGCGGTGAGAGACTGCGGGACTGAGTCTCCATCATTATACAATTAACTATTACTGAGTATATGAAGAGGGAGAGGGAGAGAGAGACACAGACGGAGAGAAAGGCAGAGAAGAAGACTAAATGAGAGAGTGAGAGAAGGAGAGAGAGAGAGAGATACAGCCATATGTAGCTAAATATGGAGAGAAATGAGACAGAGAATGAGATACTAAAAGAGTGTGTGAGGCAAGTAGAGAAAGATAAGACAGAGATACAAAGAAAGAGAAATAGAGTGAGACGAAGAGTGAGAAAGTGTGTGTGTGTGTGTGTGTGAGAGAGTGAGAGACCGATTAAGTGTGACACACAGGGAGACAGCGTGAGAGAAAGAGTGAGACAATGAGGAAAAAAGAGACAGACAGTGGGTGTGTGAGACAGAATGAGAGAGTAAAACAGGGAGAGACAAGAGACTGAAAAACACAGAAATGGACACAATGAGAGAGAGAGCGAGAGAGAGACACACACACAGACAGAGAGAGAGAAAGACACACAGACAGAGAGAGAGAGACAGACAGAGAGACACAGACAGAGAGAGAGGCAGAGAGAAAGAGACACACAGACAGAGAGACACACACACAGACAGAGAGAGAGACAGAGACACACAGACAGAGAGAGAGGCAGAGAGAGAGAGACACACACAGACAGACAGAGAGAGAGACAGAGACACACAGACAGAGAGAGAGGCAGAGAAAGAGAGAGACACACAGACAGAGAGAGAGAGAGACAGAGACACACAGACAGAGAGAGAGGCAGAGAGAGAGAGACACACAGACAGACAGAGAGAGAGAGAGAGACAGAGACACACAGACAGAGATACACACTGACAGAGAGAGAGACAGAGAGACACACACAGAGAGAGAGAGAGAGAGAGAGAGAGAGAGAGAGAGAGAGAGAGAGAGAGAGAGAGAGAGAGA
>JAQQZR010000015.1:19580672-19590672 GCA_030068235.1 Notoglanidium macrostoma | reverse complement strand
CTGAGGCGACTGAGCCAGCCTGTAATAAACAAAAGAAAATAAAGTGAAACACATAAACCGGTCTAGAGCTAATAAAATTCCGGCTAATAAAACTGGCGAGCTACGGGGCTGGACTGTTAATGCGGGGATGGACAGAATAATACAGAAGGTTAGGACAGAGAGAGAGAGGGAGAGACGGGTGGGGAGGACGTGCAGGTGGGGCGGTGAACTCATGCGTCGGCGCAGGCAGCATGCTCCGTGGGTGAGGAAGAGGAGGAGGAGGAGGAGGAGGAGGAAGGGTGCGGTGGTCTGGTGTGTATACTCACTCGTACTGCTCGGGACACATGCTGATCAGAGTGACCGGGCTGCAAGAGAAACAGGGGGGAGGAGGAGAGGAAGAGAGGACAGAATCTTTAGGGTCAAAGGTCACACAAGGTGAGGACACACGTAAGGGAACTCCAGAACACACGCGTCCTGGGATCGGACGTCGCTACGACGAGTCGTCGGAGGAGAAGAAACGACACGGATCCGATAATCGTAACGCTTTATAGATTATTAGTCTCGTTGTTATAAATTCCACATCTATAATGGGTTGATATGATATAAAAAAAACAGAATGAAACACTTCAGGCTGTGCTGTGAGGGCAAAATCATTTGCCAATATTCAGTTCAGCACCGTTTACGATTAAATGTAATGATGCGTAACGTCCATGAAACAACGTGAAATGTTAACGTTAAAATTGACGTTATGGCAGTTATAACAGTTATTCCCTCTCTTTCATGAAGTTTAGGGTGAAATAACGTTCAGGGTGCCATTACTTTGTAAGCCGAGTTCCTCGGTTGTGACACATTCCTCTACGGAAGTTCGAAACGCGAAATGTAATTAAAGTGTCGTTTCAGTCATATGGAGTCTTTTCTTAGTAATCTACCAACACACCTGAGAGAAATGTTGACCTTCTCAGTTACCCCGTCTCGTTTCCATGGACACTGTGGCGTTGGAACCTTTATATAAACGCCTAGCTACGTGTTAGGACGACTATATATGCGCTACCCGTCTAAATCTACATCATTACCTTCAATAATTAGCTAGTTTCACTTCCTGGTTGCACCGACTCACCAGACCAATCACGGTCAGGCGGAATTTACCGTGTCAGAAGCGTAATAACCTCACGCCCCTCTTCACACCCCGCTCGTTCCGCAGGCTCTGTTATTGTAATTATCTGTAATCAGCTCCGAGCAGAAATGAAGCTGCTTTACACCCGAGTGATTAAAGCGCCGCAGCACCCACGTGCGCTCACAGACACGCGCTCTCGCGTGATCGCCGACGCGTGACTACACTAGCTTTCGTCAAGAAAAAAGAAATCGAACATCAACCCTGATCTGAAATCCCTTCCTCTATTTTGGAGGGTTTTCATAAAAAGTACATGAACGCTACAGATAAGAGCTTAAAGGGGCCGGCTCACCTTTCCCAGAATCCAGTGCCCATCTCAAACCTTTTCTTCGTTCACGTCATACGTGCACGCTTTGAACAAACTACGCCTTATCTTTTCTTTCCTGAGGCCGGTTCCGGTCCATTACAGACGTAATGACCATACGGAAACGCAAAGGAGCGGTTCAAAGAGTTACTTTGGCAAAATATCTCCAATTTCACGTTTCAGTTTAAGGTCTTCGGCCTAGCATGGCGCTGGATCGTTCCGGATTGTTTCAGGAATATCGACGGGATCGAAAATAGCGACTCGCTCCTTGGCGCAGAGGATTCTGGGAAGGGTGAGCCGGCCCTTAACGCACTGTTTTATATGATGTTCTGCATATTGTCATTTGAACAAACTAACGAGTAACCAACAATAAACCCAACAAATGAATAAAAGGTCCATCCTGGTTTTTTTTTCTTTTGAAATTGCCAGAGGTGCTACAGACATTCCAGCATGTTCCTCGGATCACCGAGCCCTCCGTGGCTATTTGCGAGCTGTGTACTGAACGAGTAACGAACAGGAAGCAGTAATAAAGGACTCCTTTTGCGGCCTGCTTAAACGAAAAGTCGCTTCTCGTCCGTCACATCGGGACCCACTTCACGTTGTTCCAGGGTGAGAACATTTTTAATACTCCAGCACATTAAGCAGACTAAAAGCTTTTCTCCTTCCAGAACCAAATGGTGCAGAACCCCAAGTGCCGTTTCATCGGTGCGAGGTTAATGAGGTCCCGATGAACATATGGCCGGATTTCCCGCCGCTCCTCTACCGTCGGCAGGTGAAAGTGTTTTTGTTTTTCCGGAGCTGGAATATCCCCCGAGGACACCGAGTCTCCGGGAGACGTGCCGAGCATCCGTGAGAGTGTTTTTAAATCCACAACAACAAGCCAAATAGACATTGACTTCTCGGTTTGAAGCTGCCCTGTCTTTGAAAAGGGCTTTATTACACGGCTCGACGCGGCGCTGGCACGCCGCGATGTGATCTGCCTGAATTCAGCCGTCCTTCCTGTCGGCTCAGCGTCTGCCATGCGTGTCTGAGAGGAAGTGGCAGCCGGCCGCAGCCTCCGCACTCCAGACCACTTAGACCTGTTATAGAAGGTCAGGGTCGTTTCAAACGACGCACTCCTGCAAATTTGGGTTTTTATAGAACTGTACGTCTGATCCGTTCAGGATATTTCAGAGAGCGCATCACAGGGAACCGGACGAGCTAATTTAAGCTAAATTTACCTCAAGCCTGATCCTACACGCTTTAGTTCCTCAGAAGTGCATCAATTTCCCTTCCAAGCTCAATAAAGGAATCGGTTCAGCTGGACTACGGATCAGGGTTCAAATCCCAGACAAGACCCTTTAACCCTCAGCTGCACAAATGTAAACGCCCCTCGATGGGCCCTCAATCGCCTGATTTGCTTCTGCGGTCTATATTAGGCGTGTCCCGCTGCGTTACGTTATTCCTCAAGGACAGTAATGCGGTTTAACTGCTCGTGTCCGAGGACAGGCACCGTGATGCGGCGAGGCTGAAATACAAAGTGAAACACTGTTGCATGAACGGCAGAAGCGCTGCAGGATCCAGGCGGATTTTATTGGCCGGCTCGGGCTTGTTGATGCTGTCAGGACCCGTCCCAGAACGCCTCGTTAAAGCCGCCTGTACATATACACAGAGAGGACAAGCAGACACACCGGATTTGCTTTCATCTGCTTTCACACACACACACCGCGTACACACATCCTTAAACTCGGTGGCAATCTTTCGCCATGTGCACTCAATCAAATTTCCCGTTTTCTCTTCAGCCCACAATTAACGAAGACGTGTTTAAAGGGGACAAACGACAAACAGGAAGCCCTGTTAAAGAGGTCATCGATATTACAACCGGAACAATCCAGAACCGTCCTAGCGCACTGCTCTTGGACATTAAAGATACTTCGTCAAGATATCTGCATTTCGCATTCTTTCCACTGATCACGTGTTGTGTGTTTGTCGCTTTTTCCGTGTTGTTTGTTTGGAGGACGCGAGAGAGTAGATGAATGCTGGGACTTGCTGTGCTGAGGAGTTATTTGCGATACGCCGCGTCGGGGTTCGTATATGCATAAATCCGTATCAGCAAGGTCACTTCCTGCTGCAAGTTTGACAGACAGGAAGACAAGACGACTCCGTCTCTCTCTCTGTGTGTCTCTGGGAGCTTTATCCTCTCATCTGTCGGTTATTTGTCACTGTAAAACCCAGCGCTGGTGTATTTGCAGCGGGGCGTCTGAGTGACGCGGACGTTTCTCTCTGCAGGAGGAACGACGCTGTACGTATTTTAAACTCTGGCTTTCATTACGAACACAGACGCAACCGGCATGTAGCTTTCTCCCTACTGAACAAAGTTTTAAAACATTTGGAACCAGAAAGAAAAATAAAGTGAACTGTACTACTTTTTTTTTTTTTTTTGGTCTGAGCGCTTAAATCGGGGGGCGGGGCTAAGAGCTCTGTTTGTTTCTGATTGGTTACGTGTACTGTCACACGACACGCTGCACCATCATATTTGTTCGACCGCCTCGAAATAATTGTTAAATAAATAAAAAAATAAATAAATACATTTGCTTTTATGTTTTGGTTATTCAGTTTACGACGTTGCCGCATACTCGATTCTGATTGGCTAGGAAGTCATTCATTTTCTATCATTCTTATTGTTTCTATAGTAACAAGCTGCATCACCGGGACCTCGCTCACTAGTACGTGGTGAAACATACGTATACTCGTTGATGTAGCAAGGAGGCTTTTATTTCATATTTATGGAAAACAAAACTTAAAAGAAAAAGAAAAACAACGAAACCCGCATATTGTTATGATCTATTGTGCCAGACAATACAAATAACAATAAATAAATAAATACGTTTGGGAAAATAATTATTTTATTAATATATTAGTCTCTCTATTTTCTTATAAAATTTTTTAAAACCGATTTTTTTCTACAAGCTTTCGGCCTCACCAAGCTTTACAGTGCTTTTCTCCTCCCCAGCAATCACATGAACGTGAAAATCATCACCGATTATTATTGATTTCGTCCGAATCCTTTTTCAAACTTCGGACAAAATCTTTTCGGAAGCGATTTAAAATTGAGCTTTAACGCTCGTGATGACGTCACGCATGACCGTCTGATCAACAGTTCCCAACCTTTCACACAGCACTTCGTCCCTATCCACATTTAGTGACGTCACAGTGACCGAGTCGTTCCACAAAACTTCCTCAAAAAAAAAACAAAACAGAAACCAAACCAAATCCTCCTGCTTGGAACATGACCGTTCCACACGCCGTCTCTCGGAGACCGATTCTCCGTCCTGCCTCCTGCTGACGTTTTACTCATTGAACAAACACAAGTCTACGGAGACTGCGGCAAGTGAAAGATGGGTTATGGAAAAGAGCTGTTGCGTGTGTGACGGATAATAAACAGCGAGAACGCGTCGGAACGCCATAAATCATCCGGCTCGGAGAGGCCACCTTACGGAAGTGACTAATCAGGCCCATCTTAAACACCATTTCGGTGAGTTATACACTGTTCCGGCAGCCGGTATAAATCCTACGCAAACACACACACACACACACACACACACACATTATCACTAGGACGGATTGTCCGCGTGTCCAAACAGAGAAGCGGAAACGTAAAGGCTGTTTGTGAATGAAATCCGGCATGATTAATAAATCACCCGAGCGCCGGCGTCTGATGAAAACTACGTTGTGTCCTTTTTAATAAAAAAAAAAAAAATTGTTGATGAATAAAACAGTTCAGGACGAACTCTTACAGGGCAATAATCAACTCCTGAGTGGTAAGAGAAACCCCGCTCCGAGTCGTCGCTGATTATTTACTCACGTCTCCATGTTGTCTCCCTCCAGGACGGTCTGCACGGGCAGGTAGCCGAGTCGGGGGTGCTTGGCGAAGTACTTCTTCGAGCGGAACTTGTTCTTCAACACTTTGGTGAAGTCGCGCATGTCCTCGCCCGAGGTGGTCTGCGTCAGAGAGAGCGGCGGAAACGGTCACAGATTGTACGCAAGAGAACACAAGCAGATGAAACAAATTAATAACAGAATTGTTGAACAACGCGATGAAATCGGGGGGGAAAAAAAAGAAATGTATCAGCATGCTGAACGCATTACAATATAAATTATCGTGGGGGGATTTTATTTCTGATGCTTACATATTTCTTAAAAAAAAAAAATAAAATCACATTGGTCACGTTAAGCCAGAAAATCGGGATTTGTGTAACTTCACGACCTGGTAATGTGTCGGATTTCTCACACCGATCGGTCACGAATCCCGTGCCTCGCCTTCGGCTCCTGACATGACTCACGCGCGCACGTCTAGACGTCTAGTCGGGCATGGAGTGAAAAAAAAATAATCACACATCACACGCGCTTCGTGCGGCGAGCGCCAGGCGGGAACTCAAAAACGCAACAATTACACTGGCACAGAGTCGATATCCATCACCCTCACAGCTGCGGGAAATCCGCATCACATTACGGCGAGGGGCTAACAGCATGCCGCTAACGACGCGAGCCTTTCCCACTGAAACCGCTCGCTCATTTGTTCACAAGAGAAAGAAAAAGAAAAAAAAAAAGCCGGGCGCTGATAGGACCCCAGGGAGCGGCTGGAGGTTAGGTAGGAGATACTGCTAGCTCCTTCCTCTTTAAGGGCTGAATTAAAGTGTGAGGCTCACCGGTGTGCAGTACTCCACCATGGGGTAGTTCAGCTTGTGCCCCTTTGCTGTGCGGCCGGAGAAAAAGCAACTCTGACACACGTCGTAGTTAAAGTGCTTCAAACTGCGATACCTGTGTGAGAGGAGAGAGAGAGAGAGAGAGAGAGAGAGAGAGAGAGAGAGAGAGAGAGAGAGAGAGAGAGAGAGAGAGAGAGAGAGAGCGGGAGAGAGAGATTCTCTTATTATCAGTTGCAGAATCTTTGTTTAACACTCCTCAGATGAATTCTTCACTCTGATTGGTCAGGAGGCGCTGATTAATTTTCTACAACAGCAGCTCCGCAAGTCTTCCTTTGTGGTTTCTCGGTAACGTGACAAGCCGCGTTTTATCCCTGCAAATAAAAGTGGGCGTGGCCGGACGGCGCAACAGGACGAGCCGAGTCCAGTTACCTTAAACTTTAACCTTCGTTAAAGTCACGTGATTGTATTTTCTCTGTACGGATATTAAAACTAAAACGAAAGATCTTCGCCAGCCAGGCGCTATTATGGAAACCATGGCAACCGGTGGTGAATATGATTCAGACACGCCTCCTAGCTACGTACAAAGCTTTCATCTTCCTGAACCGAGTTCCTCGTCTCTATTGAAACACGTACAACGCGGCCGAGGTTAAACGAAGAGAAAATATGGAAGGAAGAAAAAAAAAAAATCCATTTACTGAACAGAAATAAAATCACATGACCACGTAATCATCACATAATAATACACAACAAAACCACTTCCATGTTCCAGTATGCCATGTAATGAGACGTTAAGTGTGACTGCGCCTGAAGTCCCCAAGACTCCCTGCTGCGTGGGTTGGGGTTTTTTTTTTTTTTCCCCATCTCAATTTGAAACCTGGGTGCCTCCGTCTCACACACTCCCTGCGCAGCTCATTCCCTATAATCCATCACCGGCTCGGAGAGGACATCTGCTCTGTCATGTGACTGCTGGAATCTCCTTCTGAAAGCTCTACCTCCTGAACACACTCCGAAACACTGGCGTTTCCATTTCCAAATGCATCCGTATCCGTGTGCCGCTAACGAACCTGCACAAGGATCCTATAATCCACACTGCTCCTGCTGCCGCCGTGTTCAGTCCTCCATTCTGAACGTTCAGTCGCGTTGTGCATTATCCGGCTCGTTGTCAACGGTCCGTTATCGTTTCTATAGCAACAACGTACTTACAAACAATGCGCGAAACGATTGATATTTTCTGTAAGGAGACTTTAGTCTGAGGAAGGAGTCTCCAGTGTCGGTACGGTTCAGGATAAAAGACTCCGAGCTTTACTGCTTCTCAAGCTACGTATATAGCGATGTTTAGATCTCCGTCAAGCTACGTCCATAGCTACATTTATAACAACATTTAAAGCTACATCAAGACAAGTTCACACCTCAATGCTGCACCTCACGCTGCCCTTTTCGGCCGCCTGAGGAAAGGCGCTTCTAAACTGTGTGTGTGTGAGAGACGGACACCGTCAGCATCAGTCTGGACGCCGCTGAGCTCCGAAAGCCCCAAGAGCTAAAATATTCAAACATGATTTATGATACCAAACGCCATGTCATGTTCAACACCTGGTAAAGTTTGAACAACAAATAACAACGATATTTTGTAGAAAATTACACAGTTTCCAGAACTCGTCATTAGTTCTTCCGAATTCTTATTGCGATTTCGGGTTCCTTTCTTTCATTCATTCCTTTCAATTCACCTGTTATCCTTTAAAAGATTGAAAGCTTTAGAAATAAAAAGCATAAACCTTGTCACACTATAAAATAAACTGCTTTAAAAATAACGAATCCGTTTATAAAATAAGCCGTTACGCGTTTCATTTCAGCTAATGTCTACAAGAATGAATTCAATACATTAAAAGTAAGTAACCGTATTTAAATAATTCGATACATTCGAACCCAAAATTTTTTAAAAAGAATTTTCTTTCACATTTTTACAATTTAAACATTCGAACCAGACCGGCTCACAATGTCTCCAGATAGAACGCTTTGACAAATTTGATCATGATTTTGATTACTATATTGTTGCATCACCCAGGCCTAAAAAAAAGAAAGAAAAACAATTGTTAAATGCTGGCAATTTGAGCACAGGGTGGGCGTGGCCTAATATTCTAATGAGCATGACTGATTGACGGCTCTCTTACACCTACACCACTCAAGCAGAACTAGCATGATGGTTACTAACGTGCACACAAGGCAATTTGTTGTTGTGAGAGGGGCATGAGACGGAAGCGCCTGTGATTAGCCCCGCCCACTTTGCATCAAAACCAAAATTAATATTTAAATACTAAAGCAATTACAAGTTGTTCTTCAATCGAAGACACAACGCTGTGAAGGTCTAGTAGGTACATTTGTGTACACACACACTATTTGTGTGTGTGTGTGTGTGTGTGTGTGCATACCTGAAGCCTACAATGGGACACTCTTTACAGATGTTGCACTTGGCCTGATGTTTTGCCGTCTCGGCGGCCGCCACTCTGTGCAGCACAGGAAGCCACACCATGGACTGCGGCTCCAGCCTCATCCAGTCGATAAACTGCCTCGGCTCCAGCTCCACCTTATTGGTCACCTGAGGAGGAAGTGGGGGAAGAGGAGGAGGAAGTGGTGAACCCAGAGACAGTGGTGTAGATTCACTTGACTGGAGGAGAAAGAACACCACACTTTTGCACCTATCCCAAATGAATAATCCCTTGGATTACTGAACTACATAATATTATCGTTTCTATATCAACATCTTACCCCGGGTCGTGGTGGACGCTCCACATGAACTAAAGCCTAAAAACAAAATTGGTATTTACCAAAGAATAATGGAGGACATGCTGAAGCTTTCTGCGAGTACAAACCGCTCTAAGCGTACTTGTCTGATATTCGCAAATGTGATGTACCCGGAGTTATTTTCACGGCAATCAACATAAATCTTCGCAACAGACGCATCAGAAGAATGATGGCTTTAATATCTCAAGCTGAGTTCATGAGCGCCCATATGAAAATCCTCATTAATAAATGAGCATAAACAACCGACAGAACGAGTGTTGCCATGGAGATGCCCAACAGGAGCCATGAGGAAGCAATGAGGTTATTATTTAGTGTGATCCAGAACGGCCTCATCAGCAGGAAGTAGATAAAAGTCAGCGGGTGTGTAGAGTCTCTCACACACACACACACACACACACACACACACACACACACACAGCGTATGAACCTGCAGGTCTGAGGTGTGTGTTGGGTCCTGGCTATGAGACCTGCTGCTGCTGCCTCAGAGTCAACAAGAGGCCGAGAAGAGAAAATAGGAGAGGACCACCAGAGAGGGAACAGTGAGAGAGAGAGAGAGAGAGCTGGAGGGATAGAGGGAGAGAGAGAGAGTGTGAAAGAGAGAGGGAGGGAGAGAGAGAGAGAGGGAGAGAGAGAGATACAGAGAGCGAGTGAGAGAGAGTGCGAGTGAGCGATAGAGAGAGAGAGTGAGAGAGCGAGAGAGAGAGAGATACAGAGAGAGAGGGAGGGAGAGGGAGAGAGAGAGAGAGAGAGAGAGCGAGAGAGGGAGGGAGGGAGAGAGCGAGAGAGAGAGAGCGCGAGAGAGCGAGAGAGAGAGGGAGAGAGAGATACAGAGAGAGAGGGAGGGAGAGAGAGGGAGAGAGAGAGAGAGAGAGAGGGAGAGAGAGAGAGATACAGAGAGAGAGGGAGGAAGAGAGAGAGAGAGAGAGAGAGAGAGAGGGAGAGAGGGAGAGAGCGAGAGAGTGAGAGAGAGAGAGGTTGAGAGAGAGAGATACAGAGAGAGAGGGAGGGAGAGAGAGAGAGAGAGAGAGAGTGAGAGAGAGAGAGATAGAGAGAGAGAGGGAG
>JAQQZR010000015.1:19546399-19574683 GCA_030068235.1 Notoglanidium macrostoma | reverse complement strand
GTAGCGGCCAAGACTTGTGTTTACTCTTTTAATTAGGATGATTAGCAAGTCTCGGTTGTGTGGTACATACTGTACACACACACACACACACACACACACACACACACGAAGAAAGCTAACAAAAAGAAGAAGGGGGGTGAGGGAACGACAAAAGGCAGTGAGCTGACAACAACACACTGAAGACTGCACTTCCATTTCACACACACACACACACACACACACACACACACACACACACACACACACACACACACACACACATGCTCTTTGCGACGGGAACTGGGCTGAGTTAATTGGGCTGAGAGAGCAAACAGAGGCGGTCATGCAGCTCTAATCAAATACTGCAAAACAAACACGCTCACGCAAACACACATGCACGCGCACACAGCAGCCCCTAACCCTTAAATTCATTAATAATTTTAAACTCTAAATGTTTATGTAAATGTAAACACGTTCCTGTGTTTAGCGCTTGGTTTCACGGATCTCCGTTTGTCCTCATGATCGATGATCTAATTATCTTTTCTAATCGAAAAATAGTTTGTATCTGCTGCGAAATCAAACTGATTGAGGGGGGGGGGTGTAAACTTTTGCACGCTTTTGCACCACAGATCTTTTAACGTCACCTCGGGATTTTGGGATATGTGTGGAAATGTGATTAACATAGACAAACAAATGGGATCTGTACAGACTTTATTGCACACACACTCGCAATCTTTCTCTCGCACACACGCACGCGCGAGAGCGCGCACTTACAGCAGAGTGCTTTCTGTAGTCGCCGTATCTTCATGGCAGTTCTGTAGGCGGAGAATCGCACATGATTGAGATCAGCTGCAAAGAGACGGGAAGAAAATCAGTCTTTTGTGTAACCACCTCTCTCACCTTCTAACACGCACACACACACACAAGGTACACACACCTTCATGCTGTGTGAGAGGTGTGTATCAGTAGAGCCTGGCCTCAATCGAGCGCCTGTCTATCCTCAGGATAGGCAATGGCACAGCCGTAATTTGCATTTGTGCTAATTAGAGCTCTGATTCTAATGTGATGTGGGTGAGCGGACTGTTCGGACATCACTGAAGGGTGTGTGTGTGTGTGTGTGTGTGTGTGTGTGTGTGTGTGCAGGTGTTCACTAGCTGGTAATTGGCTGTCAACTGTCCTCTGGGTGCACATGCTTATTGAGCTGAGACAGAAAGTGAGAGTGTGGGAGAGGAAAATTATGTTTGTGTGTGATAGAGAGTAAACAGCGGAAAAAGAAACCACTGAGGAGCCTCACCGAGGGAATGGTAGAGCTCGGTCATTTTGGGATGGTCCCAACATGTCGTCTGTGTCTGATGGCTGTGAGAGAGAGAGAGAGAGAGAAACTTTAGTTCATGACGGTTACCTTGTGTCTTCTCTGTTCCACGTTACATTATTTTTGAAGTTGAAATGCATCTTTAGGTTATTAACAGCAAAACAACTAGTGTTACTATTTTAAAAAACATCTACGTCTGTTGGCCAAACGGGAATGAGCTCCACTGTTGTTTAAGATCAAACACATTCAAGCACCAAACACTGAACGTTCACATACAAAAGTGGCCTCACATTACTGTGCCTGGATTTGTGGCAATGATCCTCTTCAGTGTCTCCATAGGGAGGTCTCACACACTCACACACACACAATCAGCTGCTCAAGAGGAAACAATACAAGAAGGAGAGAGAAAGAATAACAGAGACGAGATTGAGAGAATTAAAACCCGCTGAGACGCATCAAACTCTAATCACGTCGAGAGAAAGGCAGTCAGGAGGTGAAGCTCTGTGATAAGGCCGGGTCTCTCCCTCACGGAGCTCTCACTCTCAGCCATCACAGCTTGATCAACTGACAGGAAATGGGGACAAAATGAATAATTCCGCTCTCTGTGTGACAGGTTTTGTGATTCCGACCTCCTATGAAAAGAGGAAGAAATGAGGGAGATGAGAGACTGAGAGAAAAGATGGCAGCTCTCGCTCATGTTTTGACACTGGCGTCAGATTTCCTCACAACAGATGTCAAGCCCATCTATGCACCGAAAACATGTCAATCACTGAATCTATATATGTAAATAAGAGCGACTTGTTAGCCAGCTAGCTAACAAGAGCTAACCTGACAGGATTTCTGCCAGTCATTCTCATAGCCATTAATAATATTCATGGATAACGGTAGTCAGTTAGCTAAAATCAGCTAACCTGACAGGATAGCCAGCTAATCCTTTTCCCGAAAGGATTTTATGTCATATTCACTGATGTTCATACTTAGCAGTGCTAATCCTTACGAGTTAGCTAAAGGCAGCTAATCTGACAGGATTTTTAAGGCGACTTTAAGTGTTTATATTCATCCCTCCTAACAATATTTGGCTAGCTAAAAATCAGCTAACCTGACAGGATTTTTAAGTCATATTTCTAGATATTACTAAAATTCATGGATAATGCCAGCGAGTTAGCTAAACTCAGCTAACCTGACAGGATTTTTATCTGACATTCATGAATGCTCACAGTATCCACTCCTAATGCTAGTCAGCTAGCTAACATGAGCTAACCTGACAGGATTTCTGAGAGAATGTTCGGTAGTGATTTTTTTTTTTTTTTTTTTAATTGATGTTCACACTTACCCCCCCCTCGCAAAACTAGCGAGCTGGTTAAATCAGCTAATATGACAGGATTTCTGAGAGAATGTTTAAATCATGATTATAAACGTTTATAGTCTTCGAGGTTAAGGCTAATCAGTGAGCTAAAATCAGCTAATCTGATAGGATTTCTGGGAGAAGTTTAAGACCTTTTCACTGATGCTCACACTTGTAAACAGTACCACTAGCAAGCTAGATAAAAATGAGCTAATCTGACAGGATGTTCAAGTCTTTTCTGATAAACCAAGTCAGTTAGCTAAAATCAGCTAAACTGACAGGCTTTCGGAGATGTTCATAAAAGTCATATTCATAAATGTTTAGAATCTTAACTGCTAGCCAGCTAATCTTTTTCCCGAAAGGATTTCGTGTCATATTCACCGATGTTCATACTTAGCAGTGCTAATCCTTGCGAGTCAGCTAAAAGCAGCTAATCTGACAGGATTCTTGAGACGACTTTAAGTCATTTTCACCAGTGTTTATATTCATCCCTCCTAACAATATTCGGCTAGCTAAAAATCAGCTAATCTGACAGGATTTCTGAGAGGATTATTCAGCCATATTCATAAATGTTGAGAGTTCAAACGCCTCTCTGACAATTACATGCATGACACTCAAACATGCCACAAGCAGCCCGGTTTGGGATCAGCAGGATGGAATTGTACAGAAGCTGAAATCAGGATTTGTTTTCACATTCATGGCCTCAGACGTGCGTGTGCCTGAGGTCAGTAGCTGCGGGTATGCACTCCTGCTGCTCCTGATATTCTGCTCAAAAACACAGCTCACCATTTCCTGTCTTGCTTGCAGATGCTACAGTATAGTCTGGAGATTAGAAACGACGCCTGCAGGGGGTGGCGTGTTCGAGATCCGTGGCTGATCCGAGTCTTTGATCTAGGCTGGAATTGCGCATGTTATGCAATTAGCACAAACAAACTATGAGCATCAGTATGTCCTGTTTAGCTGGCCCTTTTCCGTTCACACTGTAGATACACATCAGAGTGCACTAAACACACTTTACTGATAGACGTTGGCTATATGGCACAAGGAAATAAAACTTGGCAAGCTAAGCTAGGTGCAGGGCTTTTTCTGTTTGTTTGTCTTCTCCCAAAGAGTCTCTTTTTTCCTTTCATATCCAAAATTCATGTTTTCGTCTGCAATCCGTGAGTCACAGCGCGTTCGCCAAAATTATGGGGCTACTACTTCCATCTGTGAATGTACAACACAGAAACCCACAAGAGGAATGAAAAATGCGTTTCTCTATGTTAGCAAAAAGACTAAGGATCTCGGCGCGCAGCTACAATTCAAGCAGATGCTCTAGGGTCAAAGGTCAGTTGGAGTAATACAAGGACTGTGGATGGAAGCAGATTTTCTTTCTTTCTCTTCTCCTCACACCCACACACATTCTGTCTCAACTAAAGAATAATGCATGTGGAATAAATGAGTGTGGTGAGCTTATTAGGTCTAAAAACGTATAATGAACAGAGGGGATCGCGTTTAACGACGAACACTCCTCCGCTCAGCGGCTACTGTTTTGAACTCTTCATGTTTGTTTATCTCTGAAAAGAAATTTGTAACGATGTGAGCGCTCCATCTCTTCAATGATGCTGGAAAAACTCTGGAACATTTTGGAAGACCTCCTTTTCCATTAAAACTGAACAAAGTATTCCTTTAGGCTATATCTGAAGTAGGCCAACTCTGACAAAAAAATACATGAGACAGATCTGAGCCAGAGGACTTCTAAGCCATTTTCTATGTCATGTTCATACATGTCACTGCAAACGTTAGCCAGCTAGCTAACATCAGCTTTTAGGTTCCTATTCATAGATGTTTATAACCATCTCTGCTAACGCTAGCTAGCATAAATCAGCTAATCTGACAGGATTGCTGAGAGGATTTGGAATCTGAGGGGAAGAGTCACTGCTAACATCAGCTAATATGCCAAGATTTCTAAAAGGATTTTAAGTCATTTTAATTCATCACTGCTAAACAGATAGCTAACCAATTTGGGCTAATCTGACAGGATTTCTGACGGGAATTAAAGTTATTTTCACTGAGTTCCATACTTACCAATGCTAACATTTGTCCGTTAGCTGAAATCAGCTAATCTGGCTGATTTTTTATTTAGTGATTAAAGTGATTCTTATATAGATTTAGATTGATCAATGCTAACATTTGCCTGTTTGCTGAATTCAGATAACCTGGCAGCATTTCCGAGAGGATTCTAAGTGACTTTTCACACTTATTAATACTAACATTTGTCCGTTAGCTAAAATCAGCTAATCTGATTCACCCCTGTAAGGATTTCCGAGAGGATATTTACGTCATATTCATAAATGTTAGATGTCCAAACGGAGAAACGAGGCTTTTAATAAGAATTTAGCGTTACAGATTTTAGCCTTTTAACCTTGCAATAGGATGAGTCAGTTTTGAAATGGCAGCTCAGGTAAATATGCATTAGTGTGTGTGTGTGTGTGTGTGTGTGTGTGTGTGTGTGTGTGTGTGTTGGTCTCAGGATTGGCCTGACAGTCTGAGCCATGTAAAAAGTCACCAGGTCAAAGAGAAGCTGTCTTTCTCGGCTCCTCTCTGAACTTCCAGCATCATCGTGCGGCCAGATTCGCGCTCCGGGCTTACAGAAGGGAAATTAACCTGTCAGTCAGGAGCTTGTTGCTGTCAGCATCCTGCTGCGAGACTCATGTTAGCCTCTGACGTTCCACAGGTCCTGGTTTCCCTGAATCCCAGTCACGAGGAGGCTAACGGGTTTTAATTAGGAAGCGGCGAGACACGGAGGTCGGACATGGGAAGGTTCACTACAGTCAAACTGAAGGCCAACACGAACGTTTTCCACCTTGTTCACTGGAAGCTCAGAACTTGCCGAGGCGAGAAGCTTGAGCATCAAGGGAATTTTCAGACTGATTTATCTTGATATATCGTCTCATATCATGTTGCTTATTGATTTGAGCAGTTGACACCATGTGTCATTGGTCTGTGTGTGTGTGTGTGTGTGTGTGTGTGTGTGTGTGTGTGTGTGTGGTTACAATTCAGGAATTCTCCCAAAAAATGTAGAGCAGTTACACGCTGAAAGGTGTACAGTGTGGCGCATGCATTTATTGATGGCCAAGTGACTGACCATATGGCTGCTGTCAGCCAGGTCTGCAGAGAGACGTCAATTTGGCAGCTATGTGACTCATCACTACCACACACACACTCTCCCTCACACACCGCACACACACAGCTGGTGTTGACTTCTTTCCTGCTCGCTTTTATCTCCCCTCCATTCGTGTGCCAAACTAGTGGGCAAAAATCCCGCACACACAACCCAGGTGTCCAGAGAGACACATCTCCCCGTCTGTCTGTCTCTCTTCGCTTTCTACGCTCTCGCTTGATCTTATAGCGGTCTTAAATCTCCTACTCGCTGATCACCACATCCGCGGCTCTGCAGAGCATGAAAGTCGGCGCCGACACGGGAAAAAGTGGGAGTAGTTAGTAAAAGTGACAGAACAGACACCGGTGCTAACGCTACTCTGAACGTCTCTCTCGGATTTACGTCACTGCATCTCTCTCACATCCTCTCTGCTTCGTAGCTTCTTCTCAGTCACGACGTTAAGGCCGTCAGAATAAACTTCACTTCTCAAATACAGTCTAAACAGATGAACGTGATTATGTTTGATGTTTATTTTATAAAAGCAAACATGACGTGTTCGAGAAACGAAGTTAAATAAACCTATTCAGAATCCCCATTTGCCTAATCTCGATTGTGCAAACGTTTGCTTTTCCCCTTTTATTTTCCATTCATCATTGCACGACGGGTGCCAATAATTTGGAATTCACACCACTATTGGAACGTTAATAAAACGTTAATACAAAATCGGATGTTTTGCTTTTAGTCTTCTTATTGCGTTAAGGGAAACTCTGGTTTATCGGTAACATGACAAGCTGCGTTTTTTTCCTTCTATAATTCATTTTATGAGGGAGGGGAAAAAACCAGACGCTGGTGAAGGAACATCTGTTCATGAATGTATTGTGGGCGTTCCGTCAAAATTAACTGTAACTAGAAACAGATTTCAACCCCGACTGCCATATATAAAGAGATAAAAATGAACAAAAAAAAACAAACACTTCAGACGTGCTTCATAAAATCCCAGTGGTAACAGAAACGCTGCTTCGTGTCCTGCCGCAACACACCACCTTGTCGTTGACTATTTTCCTATAACAGCACACCCCCGAGTGTTTTATTCTTTAACGTCATACATTATAGGCTCATTTGAATTGAAATGAAGTCAAATACTAAATAACTGCTCAAATCATGCTAAATTATGACCACAAGCTAAAAAGTAAACAAACATAATCAGAATCGTAAAACTAAACTTCCTCTTTTATATAACAGTCACGCAGGGACAAAACCGCAGACTGCAGAGTCGCGGCACGTTCTGGATGATATGATCTCTCCGTCTCCAGACCACAAGACTCGAAACAGAATCCAGCTGGAAGACTTTGTTCCTGTTCATAAACTTGGCTAATAGAGCCGGGGCATCAGAGTGATGAACCGGCACACATCCCTCTCGCTCTCGCTCTCTCTCTCTCTCTCTCTCTTCCAGTGTGTGTGCACGTGTACATCACGGACACTTACTTGATGTAGTAGGGCACTTTATTTGGAGATACCGCTCTCTGCCAGGGCATCTGGACCGAAGCTGTTGAAACACACACACACAGGATTCATTAAAACAACTTGCACATTGGTGTTGATTTATATAACCTCAAAAGACGCTTCATTAGCGGTGAACGAATCTCGGCCCATTAATCCGTTCATTAAGAACTTTTGTTCCTTTTTTTTTTCGGAAACACAAGCAGAAGAGAGATCGGAGCTTCAGCTAACGATATTCAGATTCATAACCACGGCTGACCTGGTTTACATGCCGACACTAATACCGGAATCACCACTGGGATTCAGCGGTATGCATCAGGGCTCGATGCTAACTTAATTGCTGCAAGGCTCGACCAATACGTTTGAGTTACAGAAACGGCCAGTCGAGCAATATTTGAGATCCTTCAGATGAAATCCTACAAAATATCATCAACCTTTGAGCCTTTCCACAAGCAGATTCTTTATTGGTGGAGTTATTATATATGGCCTGCGAGATCATTTCCAATCCCTATGAAACATGGCAGGACGCACGTCAAGAGCTTTCTCTCGCTCAGGCTTGATGGTGGGGTCATCAGCACCACGCCATTTTGTAAAGTGGTTGGTGCTCCTCATATAACAGGACAATGAATGTAGTCGCAAGCCAGGAATCATCACTCGGCATTTTTGGGTTTATCGTGCGATCATGAGAAGTTATTTCTGGCACACTTTTGGTACCACTGTACTCTTCCGGGAAGGCTTTCGGCTAGAGTTTACACAGAACATGGCTGTGGGGATTTGTGTTCGTTCAGCATCAGGTCAGGCGATGATATTGTGTGAAAAGGCTGCAGATCCCTTTCATCACAAAGGACACACGAGGTCTTCCACTCCAACCTTGTCGTTCAGCCATGTCTTCATGGAGCTGGCTTTGCGCACAGGGGCACGGTCCTGCTGCAACTTAGTTCCAGTTGTAAAGCTACAGCATACAAAGCCGTTCTGTACAATTGTGCTTTCAAATCTGGAGCGGCGGTTTGGGGGAAGAACCCCATAATGGTCAGGCGTCACGCATCCTTTTGGCCATACCGTGTATACAGGAGACAGGATGACCGTGCTGGATCGCTCCATCCGCTTGGAGCACCAAGGTCTGGAAGATAAATTTTAAAATGCAAAACCAAAAAAAACCCAACAACAACAGTTCTTCCTGCCAGCATCCGCGCAAGCTCTCCTGGGATCTGTAGTCGGCGTGACAGATTCGAAGCTTCCGCTGCCCCTTCATCTCGTCCCAGTTTAAATTGGTAGTAGCTTTTCTCCTCGAGTGCTGCATTTAAGCAGAATGGAGAGAGACACTGCAATCACAGCAGCCAGTAACAGAGTCTAAGTGACGCCGAGTTAACTAACACCCACTCAGAGCGATTACACAGCAGGAGTAAAGTGGGTGCGTGAAGCCGTCCTTCTTCTGCGCACCAGTAATGAGAAGGATTTGCTGGATGTCTCACATCAGGAAGAATTCCCATGTGTGTATGTGTATTGTCTTGTCCGATAAAAATACTGAGCGAGTGGCATCGCTACCACCAGGACCATTTAGGAGATGAGATCGTTCAGAGATGATCTGCTGGACGGAAGCGGAGGAGACACGAAGAGGGTGGATTAATTAACCTCTGAATTATTCATTGTCAAATCCTCTCTAATGGAGTTTGTGTGTGCTGGGAGAGACGGGCAGACGGAGCTCGACAGTGCGCTAAAAAGTGACCTCACGGATATGAGCCGAATGCCCTTATAAACTTTAACGGCCAATAACAGATTTCCCATTTACGTCGACGCGTTTTTATTCATTTTTACTCATTCGGAAGTGATTTTGCGAGGTGTGAACCCGCAGCCGTCTAGTTTGTCGTTTATCGAGTCACCTCGATTTGTCTACAGATTTTGCCGCCAAGCAGACTCGCACACTCTCTGGCCCTGACGTGCTAAAGGTTTTGATACGAGTGTGTACGAAAACCTGCAAACCTGATACCGTCTGTTAAAACAGGGCTTACGTATCTGCAAGTCTATTTTGCATATTAATAAGCACACAGTTCAGGATGTTGCTTCTAAAAGTGCAAAAACAGAGCATGGAGGCAAAGCCAACAGATTTCCACAAAGTGATTCGGCGTAGCTTGAAATATCACACGTGCAAATTGTTACAACCGAAGGGCAGGTATTAGAGCAGTTTCTCAAACTTGTGCAAATCAGATGAACGGGAAGTGCTTAAAAGTCTTTATTCTTTATATGGTATTTTCAAAAGTGTTCAATTTGCTTCACTGCCATTATAATTAAGGCAGGAGTCCGACTCCCAAACCTAATTTGCATATTCCTCTGCTCCTAGCTCTGCCATTGGCTGCTCAAGGTCCACTCACACACTAGCGCATGTTTTCAGTCATGAAAATGAATCGTGTATAAAAATCTTTTTTCCTGACTGGAGATTCACCAGCATTAACTAAACAGGTTGAACAGGTCAGGGTTACCGTGTGTGTGAGCGTGTGTGTGTGTGTGTGTGTGTGTGACATACTGGAGAGGAAGTGTTGTGATGAGGGTCCAAAATCTCTGTGAGCTTCCTGTAGCAGCTTCAGTCTCTCCTCAATGGCTGCCTAGAGAGACAGAGAGAGAGATGGACAGACAGACAGAGGTAAGCAGGGACAGACAGGGAGATACAAATAGAAACAGACAGACAGAGAGAGCGGAGAGAGAGCGGAGAGAGAGAGAGAGAGAGTAATTCACAAGGTCACGGTATGTTACAGACTGCAGAATGCATTAAGCTTTTTCAGTTTTCAGTCCAAACCTTTACAATCCATTACATTAGGTTTCTGTTAACAAAGCTAAAAAAAAAGCTCTTTTAATAATCAGGAAAAATTAACATCCATGTGGAGCACCAGTAGAACACACACACACACACAGGCGCACACACACACACACACACACACAGCTCTAAGACACATATCTGTGCTGCCGTCACGTTTACACTTGCACCTCTAATGACTGACTAAATTACCATCACACCTCTCATTATACACGTGTGTACATCATTCATCACACGCTGCACGCGCTTTATACTCTAACACTGCAGGACATATTTACTATTGCTCACACACACACAAACACACACACACAATGGCTGGTGATGAGCCAGACACCGACCTTCAGACAGGTGATGAAGGATAGGTAGAGAGAAAGAGAGAAAGAGAGAGAGAGAGAGAGCGTGAGAGAGAGACAGAGAGAGGGAGAGTGTGAGAGAGAGACAGAGACAGAGAGTGAGAGAGAGACAGGCAGAGAGAGTGAGAGTGAGAGAGACAGGTGATTTATGTCCAAACAGTGATGTATGAATGGAGAAGTGGATGAAGGGCGCAAAAGTGATGACAAAACAGGAAATGGGGAAAATAAGGATGGTGAAAAAGAAGGTCGAAACGCACTCAAGAAGGGAAAAGCGTGCGTGCGTGCGTGCGTGCGTGCGTACGTGCATGTGTGTGTGTGTGTGTGTGTGTTAGTTTTTATTGCTTGGATCCTGGAAAGTGAGAATGACATACTAGTAATAATAAGCTTCATATGAACTTTCGACGTTAAGATTTTTCATCCACATTTTTCCAGTTGCTGAAATTTGCTCCATTTATAATTCTTGCGCCGCATTGGGTCGATTCAGTCTCAAGGGTTTTTTCCATTTAACCCTCGAACACACATTTGAGCGGAATCCCATACTCCATAACCTCTCGCCAGGTAAAGGTCCTCTCTCCTGAAGATCCTTTACCTCGGTGACTGACCCCGGAGACGCCTTCCGGAAAATCGTTACAGTATCAACAACTGCGCGTTTTTAAGTGCGTTCCTGTGGAGGATCCGCCATACGAGTCTCTTGGCATGTTGTTACTATAGAAACGATGACACGGGGATTCAAATAATCCTGAACTAATTTCAGAGCTGCTGCTATAGAAAATCTATCAACACTTTCCGACCAATCAGAATCGAGAACTGGCCAGCGCTGTGAGATATGAATATAGATAGTAATAACGCAAAAGCTAGTTGACCAACTAGGTTTGTGTGTGTGTGTGTGCGCGCGCGTGTGTGTGCGTACCTGCAGTAAGTTCCAGCGTGTGTTCAGGTTGTCCAGTTGTCTGCTGGTGGTGGAGGAAAGTTGGACATCCAGAGGTGCCAATTCACTCGCCAACACGTTCACTGCCAACATCTCCTGCTTCAGAGGAGCCACCTCGTCCCGGAACGCCTACACACACACACACACACACACACACACACACAATGATTCTTACTCAGACATCAGACAAGTGTCGATTACAGAGGCTGCATTTGTTCTCGTGAGAAACTGTTACCAATAAAACGGAGATTTCAGCTGCTTCTTCACTGCTGGTGCATGTGTAATCATCTACTCATATTGGTACATCATTAAGACTGGTTTATATTTATTTATGAATGTTAACTTGGGCTTTAACTGTAATACATTATTCTAAACTTGGGGCTAGTTTGTCATACCGCTCTCAAAAGACATGCTAAGCAAAGCATTCAAAGTTAGCCCTAATAAAAGGCAACTATAAATGGATAAAAAGTGTAATGCGGTGCTGTAAAATGAAAAGAAAAAACAAACAAACAAACCTTGCAATCGTTAAAACGAGTAAAAGACTCCTGCACATGAGTGAACTTCAGTGTAGTGACGCACGTCATCACACCACCCTGTTACTGATTATTTCCCTAAAGCAGCACTTCCACCCATGTAGTGTTTTATTCCTTACCTATTCAGTAACGTAGGTTTCAAAATGTTATCGCGTCACACCGACACGAACCCATCAGCCGTATAAATCCCAGCCTCGTTTTCATCTATTCGGGTCGGATAATCATGAAGTGTCAATAAACTCTCATCCAAGTGACGGAGGTCAGACAGCTAATGATAACCCGAACGTCTACCATGAAAAAGTACTTTGCTAATTGGATGACCTTTGACCCCATGGAGGCTGAAGTGTCTCCGATGTGAGCGGCTGATTCTGGAAGCATGTTTATTAGGACTGATGAGTGCTTTCAGTGGTTTCGGTTAAAGCGAATGGGTCAGTGCTGGTGCTCCAGGGTCAACACTTTCAGTCTCAGAACGCAGCGTCCCAGAAGGTGCACGGTGAATAGGAAACTATATTATATATACATTTTAACATCCAAGGCGCATCTACACTTGTAATGTTCATCGTGAACATCAGCAAAGTTAGCTAGCTGGCTATGTAAAGAATGAAAGCGTTTCAGTTAAGACATAAACGTAAGAATGGAAGGAAATGACAAAAACCAAGTCTAATTTGGTACAAGTTTCAGCACAAAATGTGACGGATGCAAATTGTTTTTTTTTTTTTACCACTGCTCCATTTTCAAACGTATCTCACATTGCGGTTTTCTCTCCGTCTGGAAACGAAAGCAATAGTCAGCTCTGCAAAGCCACACAAAGGGTGTACGTTATTTACTCTTTCTTTTTACATATCGGGGTGTGACTAATGAGGAACAGATGGATGTTTAGTACGATACGTCTACGCGATGTCTAGGACCTGCGCAAAATAGATTGTGTTTCAAACCTTTTAATTATACTTTATATTAGAATTTTGTTTATTTACAACTTGGTCCCATTTGGTTGGATGCAGCACTTCATCCTAACTCTGTATCTGGGACATCTAAATTTTGCTTGTGGCTACGAGCCATCCGTGATCACTCACTGTGGTTTTGTCGATGTGGTCCTGCAGCGAGTCGATGAGCAGGTCTCCGACTGGCTGCCAGCGACCTTTGACCTCCTCGGGTCGGCTCAGGTGCACGTCCAGCTGGTCCATGGCGCTCTGCAGGTCCTGGAGTTTCTCCAGAGAGCGTTCCACCTGCTCGTGCCAACCTCCCACGTGTCCGAGTAGCCTCTCCCAGCGCTCACGTACCTCGGCTGCCTGCTTCCGGATCGCTCTCGCGACCCGCTGGGCTTTCTCCTCCGGAGACAACTCTGAGAGAGAGAGAGAGAGGGAAAGGAGAGAGAGCGAGAGAGAGAGAGAGAGATGGAAGGTAAGTACTCATCCAAGCCTTGATGCATACATTATCACCGTTTCCAATGGCTGCTTTGGTTTATGGAGCCATGAGTCCCAGGAAACTTTCAAAGAGCAGTGCAAGCAGCAATTATTAGGATCGTACAGCCAGATATAAAGTTAGCACGGTGGGCCATTGGGCAATGATCACTAGATTGTACGTTGCTTGATTGCACAAATAAGTGGCACGGCTTAAAAAGCCGACCTTTAGTTTTTATTTTTGGCTTTTTCTAAGAGATCCTACCCTATGGTTCTTCAAACCAGAAGCTGGTCCGCAGCTATGTGCAGAAACCGACGTGTGGATTTTAACCTTGAAGATTCGGAAGAGACATTGTTCATTATTTCGCCATGTTCAGTAAGTATCAGTTGATTTGGGCCCCAGACTAAGAAACCATTCATGTAAGAGGGTAAAGCCTACACAAGCCTCATGCATGACTGGAACCACCAGTGCTGCCAATTTAGTGGCTTTGGTGCAAGATTTACTGTCTTTTTTTCCACTAGGGACAAATTTGGCGACCTCCATGCTCGTTGCTGAGCAACAGCAAAAACCACCTTTTGCCGATTTTGTGACATCACGTATGCCTTTCATAGCGCTTTAGGTGTTGCCCATTTTTATAAGTGTAATGACTGACTTATGTAGAATCAGTGGCTGTAATTACACGGAAAATGATATTCTAGATCTAACCGATACTACGCAGCTCGACCAACATCATTCGTGGGCAGGCAGATACGAAACATATGCAAATTAGACGTTGTGTGACACGCAATCTAGCGTCTTTTACTTCCGTGCGCCAGTAGTGTCTTCTGCTAAGAATAATTGGCAACACTGGGAACCACTCACTTTACATCAAAAAGGCAAAACTTCTGGTAAAGATTGGGAAATGACCAGTTAGTCATACTTTATACATACTGTGGCCAGCAGAAGCAACATTAATCTCATGAAAAAGCATTAATGGACCAGATCCATTAACAACCAAGGATTTAAAAAAGGTATCTTGGTGGCCGTTTTTGATGCCTTCGGAATCCCGAATTGGAATACGTTCATTATCACTATTTTTAAATGATGCCGATGCTTTGGACAAATATTTGCCACCTTAAAAACGATTCATTCTTTGAGTGTGATGCACCTGACTATAAAAAAAAAAACCCCAAAAACGATTCGTTCTAAGGATTAATTAGGTAATTCATTATTAATGTCTTCGAATGGACTTGGATCCACAACATTTTGTCCTCTTAAAGCTTTTGTTTGACATCTGAAGCCACTTCCAAGCCTGAAATCTATTTAGGAAGGAATAGAGAGAGAACATATCGTCACCGTTTTCACTCGGAAGCCTCAAGCTGTGCAGCAGAGCATCCTTTAATTTTGCTCCTGAATCTATTGACCAGTCTGAAAGCTGTTTGGGGAGGATTAAAGGGAGAGCGCTGAGCGAGATGGAACTGCACAGCTGAGAGGTGGTGCAGCACCGAAGACCTGAGAATCCGAAGTCATTGATAGATCCGAGAAACGGCAGTAATCGGTTTTCCTGGGGTATGGGTCAGATTTGTATCGGAGGATTAGAGGTCCTGGAGGTGATACTACTGTCAGATATTCGTCCTTGCAGGATGGCCAGCTTGACAACTATCCAACCGTCATCACTCATCGAGCCATTTCTTCCAATACCTGTCGTTTCCTGTAATACAGGGATATCAGGAAAGCGCAGCTCATGGATTGATGATTCAGTACACCACCTTCCCCATTCTCATCAATATTTAATGTCTGAAATTATTTTGGTTACGACGTTTGACATTAGATGCCCGAGTGATGGACCGGTGCCCCTTGCACCCATAGGCTCTCATAATGATCTGGATCCACTGCAACCCTGACCAGGATAAAGCGGACACTGAAGATAAATGAATGCATAAATGTTAGATGTTCAGCTGTGTGTCATTCCCTGGAGCGCCTTGCATATTGGGAAAACGTTCTGCTGCTACACGATTTTAAATCGGTCATTTCACTGGCAAATATTTGACAGGACCGTTTGTGTATTAAAAAGTCCCGAGGACCAAAAGACCCTTGAATGATGTGCAGCTGCGCTCGATGTGAAGACATGTATTGATTATTACAGGTGCCAATTGGCTGCTTTTGGCAAGGAGGAAAAGTGGTGGCTGGTTGAAAGTATGAAAATTGACTAGAGTGTCAAATGTGACACTCATGTAAGGGTCAGACCAGATTAAAACTCACTAATAAACACCAGTAACTGAATCCTTACAAACCTGGGTCCTGGCAGATTTTGTTATTTCACCTGCCCACTATAAAACGAGCAGGATCAGAACACGGTACACAAAGCCATAACCCCGGCAAAACCCCCAGCGGGCAGTACCCATGCAGTCTTAGTCGGGGTCACTGGTTCAATATACGAGACTGGAGAAGTTCAGACTAAATCACAGCTACCTATAACCCTCGGCCTGAACCTGGGGGCCCTGGAGGAACTGTTACTAGTTCATTACTATTGCTCAGTCCAGACAAAATGTTGTTTAAGTAACCTCAACTCAAGCACAGCCATGAGAAAAGCAGCTATGAGCAGATCGGGGACCCTGTGGTTACACCTTGGGCCAAAATGGATCTAAACTTTAAATCAAGGCTAAGCACCAGTTACATAAACCTCAAAACTCTCCAAAGTTCCTACACTTAAAAGTTAGACTACTTTCCAAAGGGGATTGCTACAAAAATTTAATGGAAACGGCAATGCACTTTATATATTTCTTTCAGTTCAGTACTAGAAAGCTTCAGTATTGATGGTCGAGTATCAACCAATGATGAGTCCCTCCAGAAATGGAGCCATAATCTATTTTTCACTGGAGTGCGGACTTTCATACTGGTGCTTTGGTGGATTGCTGTTTTTTTATAAACCTGAAATATGAAACACAGTTTATCAGCTTGATGACGTGAGTTTAGTGTGCAAAAAGCAGCTAGAGGTTTAAAAGTAATTTATAAATGTGGTGGTGGTTATAATGATTCAATGAGCTTTTAACTTCAGCTTCATTACAGAGCTCCATTTCCATCCATCTATCATCCATCCCTCTAGCCATTATCTATAGCGTTTATCCGTTATGGGTCGGAGGGAAGCTGGAGCCAATCCCAGATGACTTCAGGCGAGGGGCAGGGTCCACCCTGGGCAGGTCACCAAACTAGGCGGAGCTCCATCGCCTCACATTTAAACGCAAGTTTGAGCAAGAAACTAAAATGAGACCGACAACACAGGTTGTCTTATATAACCAACACCCAAGGACTTTTTGTCATTAATTTTTGCCAAGGGCAAAGACATGACAGGATTTATAAAGTCATGTTCAGTCCTCAGGAATTAAAGGTAGGTTCTGTAGAAAAAGTGAGCTCTGAACATGAACAAGATACTCATTTGTACATGGGTTCTACTGGAAAATACATATCATGGAGCACTGTTCTATGGATACGCCTTCTCCACAGTGATTACTCAAGGCGTTTAATGCGGGTGGGGTTTGAACACAGTCATGGCGATTGCTAAAAGCAGTCTGGTAGCTCTAATTTGCCTCGATTTAACAAGAGGGAATTTGCAATGGTAATGACTTTTTCCTGAACTCATACACATAGTTGCAAATGGCTGCCCTGGATATCCGATGAGAAATGGAAGAGCCACCATAAATAATAAAATAGCCTCAGTACAAGATGAAATCTAACATCAGCATTTCTCAATGATCATAACAAAACTTAAATAATGCATATTATAGCCCTATAAGGCTCCATTTGGAACTGACGTGCGTGGCAGGCCGCCAACTCCTGGTGCAAAGCTAGCAAGAGAAAATATATTAGATGTATTTCCACTACGGTTCCACAACTCTCTGAGGAAATACTGGGTCCGCGATCTGCTTCTGAAGTTCGCAAGAACGGCTACCTCATCGCAGGAACTGCGGCCATTATCTTAATCAGCAGTTTCCCAAACTGCATAACATTTAGACCATTTCAGCGGCGCGGCAACACAGTGAACATAAAGGGGGGAATCAGATTCAAAATGTGTTATTATTTTGATTTATTACACAAATACATTGCTAGCACTGTTGTAGCTTTTTACACCAGCTGCATGCAAATGAAGCACAATTTCACACTTCAAGTCTTTTATTTCCTACCGCAAGCAGCACGTCACTAGGAACATCACTCTGTGATATTTATTTTGGAGTCACAACTTACGTGAAACAAAAGCTCGGCGGAAATGTTCTGCTTTGCTACTGTTGCTGAGACACATCGGATAGAAATCAAGCCTTTTCGAGGTTTTCAAAATTGGTGGGTATGTGGGATAGTGTAAATATGTGTAAATCCTTTTGTCCAAGCATCATTTTGATAAGGACTGGTCATTCACCAAAGATCAGTCCAGCTGCCTCCTCTCAAATAGTTCCTGGTCTGTAGGTTCAGAAACTAGAGCCCAACTATAAGTCAGCCCAGCTCCGCTGGTGAAAACTTCTTGGGAAGAAGGGAAGGGTTCCCATAAAAGATTCTGTGGTGGAAATGTACCTAATGATCCCATTAAAGTCCATCCTGTGGATCATGCCAACAGTTCCTCAGTTCCTGTAAAACTGTCTGTAGTGGAAATGAGTCTTAAATTCAAGTTCTGTCAAAATTTCTTGGGCTGAAACATACCAAATCTTCCTCAGATGCTTGTGAAAGGTTGTGTAGTGGCAGCGTTAATATACAGTACCTAAATTCCCAGAGCTGTGGTGAATGTTTGTTGGTGGAAACATGCCTTCAGCTCCATAAAATGTTTCTGTGATGGAAATGAGACTTAACTTCTAGAGTTTCTGTCAGGTCCTTAGGTGGAAAGATGCAAAAAAATCCCTGAGTTCCTATAAAAGTTCCTCCAGTGGTAAGATGCCTACAGTTCCCAGGTTCCTGCAAAAGTTCATTTGATGGAATGATGCCTACAGTTCTTAAGATACTGTTAAAGATGTTGTGGTGGTGTGAAATG
The DNA here is from genome assembly GCA_030068235.1 of Notoglanidium macrostoma. NCBI lineage: Eukaryota > Metazoa > Chordata > Actinopteri > Siluriformes > Auchenoglanididae > Notoglanidium > Notoglanidium macrostoma. The sequence continues at coordinate 19,556,388 of JAQQZR010000015.1, read as the reverse complement.
TGCCTAAAGTTCCCGAGCGTGTGGCGTGAAATGTGCCTAAAGTTCCCGAGCGTGTGGCGTGAAATGTGCCTAAAGTTCCCGAGCGTGTGACGTGAAATGTTCCTAAAGTTCCCGAGCGTGTGGCGTGAAATGTTCCTAAAGTTCCCGAGCGTGTGACGTGAAATGTTCCTAAAGTTCCCGAGCGTGCGGTGTGAAATGTTCCTAAAGTTCCCGAGCGTGTGGTGTGAAATCCCTGTAAACATTTCTGGTGCCTACAGTTCCTGAATCCTGTAAAGGTTCCTGCAGTTGTGACTATTACTTTAGTGAGACTGAAGCGGAGGAACGGCTTGTCCAACACCTATTCGGAAAGTTTGAGAGAAATCTACTTTGCCTGGTAAAAAAATGTCGGAGCAGCTGCTTGCAGGCTAGCTGTGCTTTTGTTGGCCAAAGCATCAAAGATCACTAAAGTCGAACTGAAATAAACTTTAACGCGAAGTGAAATGACTGCACCAAAGTCCCTGTAATCTTGATTATAAACAGATTTGTCAAGTCGCACCACAGACACGTTGAATGGTCAGATGTTCACTGACCACATGATGCAGAGGTGTCTCTAATAGCCATCAAACATTAAATCTTAATTGGTACATAAAACATTTGACCTTGCTGAAAACCTATTGCCCTCCACATCACACCCCTAAAGGCTTGACCTTATAAGCCCCGTCAACTGCCCAAAATTTCTGTATTCCCTCCGACGCCGGTTCAGCTCTGAAGTTTGTAAGTAGCTTACCTCGGCCTGAAATCTGACATTTAAAGGGCACAGCAAATAAACAGATGCCCTACACTTGTGAAATGCGTTAATTGCTTCGAGAATTGTTATTTACACAACACTGTTAGAAAGCTAATTTTGACATATTTCTCCCATCATTAATAAAAGCTACAGTAAAAACGTCCAGACGTCTGTGACCGATAACTGAGGTGTCTCTTCTCTCATTTTCATGCGCACGCGTACACGTTATCCGACACGTCCCTGAGAGCATGTCCGGGGATTTGCGAAGGGCTACACGAGTACAGATCGCAAAAATCCCAAGATCCATCACATGCTCGACTAAATTACATCAAACACTTTGCCCAGAGAGACTGAGTGTGTGCACACACCAAGTGTGTATGATTAGTTTCCTTCGGAGAGGCAGATCAAAGGGTGAGAAGCCAGAACATACCTACCGGCCGCGGCAACCCAGATAAAATATTTACGTCTGGCTCCACATGCCAGACGCGTCGCTTTTTTAAGGTTTCTCCAACAATTTGTCGCTTTTAGCGTCTGGAACAGCATCTCTGATAAAGAGAGGCTGGAAATGTGATTCCTCAAAGACGACCAAGAAGAGGCTTTTCGAAGGTCAGCAGATCTCCTGAACAGTTTTACACCCAAGTTTTCTCATGTAGCATTTTCTGTGTGCGACTGAGTGGGCTTAGTGCTAATCTGTGGATAAATGTTTGCTAGTGTCTCGAATTCAACCGAAAGCGGTCAAGATCTGGGTGAAATTAAACGACCCTACACTGGCCAGAATGTATAAAACACACAACCTAATAGTATAAAACTAACCTACATGATGAACAGACAGACAAAACCCGACTAGTTTTCTCTAGAAAAGAGCCTGCACATCTTCTGTAACACATCCTCTAATGTGGTCTATCACATGCATTTATGATCATTGTTCAGCTTAAGGCACCTCATCAGCCCAGAAGCTAGCTACAGGGCTACAGATATTAGCTTAGAAAGGAGAGAACTTTCACACACTTTCATAAAATTATCGTATTATTTGCAGAAACTACGAACGAATGCGTAAAACGGAGCCCGTCCTGCTAGTCAAAACTATTTTTTTCACTACACCACACTCTGAATCGTCATATTTCCAGCTGTAAGCCGATCCTTACAAGGTATAACTGTGGTCATTCGGTCATGTTAGTTCCTTATTCAGACCTTTACAACCAATCCTATGGAACTTGTAGATTTTTTTTTATTTTTTAAACACCCCTGCTATAGATTAAGCTTTCACCTGTTTTTGACTGCAGGTTCTTGCGCGGTTCTTCGGGCCCCTCGATCGGCTGATCAGCCAGGAACATGCGCGCCTGGTCCAATGTGCTGACCACGACATGCTCCCTCTCCTTTAGCTCCGCCCTCAGAGCCTGAAAACAAAAACGAGGAGTTTGAGAAGGTCGTTCCTTCCATGGTTTAGTCCGTGACCCTTGTATGAACTGGTATCACGATTTCGAGAGGAAGGATGGAGAAAGGTAAAGATAATGTTCAATTCATCTCATTTCCCCCAAACAGTCCACTATAGAGAGAGAGAGAGAGAGAGACACACACAACGGTCCAGCCAATCCAAATGGTCAACAGTATCATTTCTGAAGTGGGCCAGAGAGACAATCTCTACAATACAGAGTAGGAAAAAAGGTACTAGTGAGTCACATACTCGACACATGCATAAAAACAAGGCCAAATGATTCATCATGAAATAAGAGATGAAAATCCAGTAATTATACACCAGCTAAGAGACCGTAGCGAGAGGACGAGAAACCATATCACGGTGACCTTAAACAATTCCGGGCTTTATCCTAGAGACGGAAAGCGATCGAGCTACACTCCAGTCTAATTGGCTCTATAGTAACGTCGAGGATCAGAGCTGATTAAATCATGAAAGGAGACGAGCCGCTAAAAGGTGTAAATGAGCTCAAAAGTTAATAAAGACGCTCATTTACTGTAGCTGCTCAGCGGCGTGCGAAGGGCAAGAGGGCAAGGACTGGGTGTAAAGCAGAAGCATGATATAAAGTCCTGAATATCGCAATAAGTGAATACAAGTTCACGGATTGAATTTTAAAGGTTTATAGCACAACACACAACAACAGTGTCAATATTCCTCCTCCGAAATCAAGAAATCCCATCACGCAAAGCGCAAAATAAAATCAACATCCAGAGACGCCACCGTCCGTGTGTTCAGGGAGCGATTTTGAAAAATGTATGCCCCGAATTCCTATTCTCTACTTGTGCTGTCACGCACACATTTAGCACACGCCACTTAAGCGTCCGCCAAATGTACCGCAAATTCAGCGAGGAAAAGATGCATTTCTGTCTTTATAAATCACTCGAGCATTTTTTTGCTCGTACAAATATAAAGCTGCATATTTAAATAACTCAAGCTGAAATACAGTTTTTCCACACGACTGAAGTTACTGAGGTGATATGAATTTGCTTTTATAGGATAGCGGGCATTGATTCATAACTCCGGCACCATTAACGTGTTTTGACATGATTCGTATCTTTGGAGAAATGCGAGTTGTTATAATAATAATAATAACTTCACATTATTATTACGATTATTATTATTATTATTAACCTTTGCCAAGAAGGTCAAGTTTTTGGTGCGGTTTGTTTGTTTGGCTTTAAGCAAGATTGCGCAATACCTACCAAACCGATTTCCGCGAAATTTGGTGGCAGGGTGCAGCATGGGCCAAAAAAGAACTTGCAAGACGTGTTGCAAGACCCAGCCTCCGACCTTGGCGGATGTCTGCACTCTACAATCCCATACATCTTAAAATCCAGTAGACGGCAGTGAAGTTCAAAAGTGACAAAACATAGCCAATGTAGAAATATGATGATTCCATTGGAAATGTATCCAGACGTATATAGTGGACGTGGCTGAAGAGTGAAGGTCGATATTTTAAACGTCTTCAACAGAAAGTGACAAATATCACCCTTTATTGTGAGTGGCATAATAAAGACCTAATCTTATACCAAGATGCCATAACAAAACGCGCAAAATCTTAAAAGGATTTTCTTGTGCTCTAACAAAAATAAAAAAAAGGTACAAATTTAAAAATTACGAAAATGGGTTCACATTTTCTATTTTGACATGGATAATGTGTGCGCCGCACCGTGAGGACAGTAATGTCGACGACACCCCTGCAATTTGTCCCTCTCTCCTGCTAGTCGGATCAACGTTCCGAGCACGGTGTTTTGCCTCTACTATCTCAATCCTATACTTAACATGACCTGTCTGAAAAAACAAACCATAACGCACTGGCTTTTGTTTGTACTACACGTTGTACTCGCCTGCTCATTCAGTCAGGGGAAACAACAATGCGGTATTTACCACAGAGGCTATAGATAGGAAAGATACACATCCATCATTTGTCGCTCATAAAACAAACATAAGTGCCTCCATTTGTTGCTACGGCAATAGCGAGTGTCGTCTTTTTTCTTACTATCGACCGGCTGCCTTTTAGCCAGAACGTTACGGGGCAAAACAATTTTTGAAAGGGAAAAGAATTAACAGTTAAGGTCATGTACATCACCTCGCCCTGTTAACGGGCAAAGCCGAGACGAGAATAAAAGGATTGTACGATACAGTACATGGCTGGTAAACAGAAAAAAACACTTCCTATGGATGCACTAATAATATCAGTATACATTATATATTAGTGTCGAAAAATATACGACTTGTGTTTTGCGGTATTGGTGCTATGAGTTATGAACACTACTTACGATACATTACACTCATTCGTAACGTATAATAAGGATAGCGTTAAAGTTTAACGCATATTCAAAAATACTTAGGACAATGTGTTAAACGCCTTACGAATTAATATGCACTGCAACATGATAATGTTCTCGTAGTTATTTTAAATACGACCTTGCTTGACGCGCTTCACAAGCAGCTGTTATCGAATTTTCTTTTATAAACTTTATCATCTTTTTTTCCATTTCTCCAGGAAGGACGTGTTGCGTCAGCGCTCATCTCTCAGTGATGGAAAGATGAATTCACCGGGCGAACAGAGGCACATTTTCACCTCAGTGTCTCACGTGGGACGTGACGGAGGATGAAACGCTCACTCTCTCAGCTGTAGAGAAAGCCAAATGTTCTCTACGCACTCCGTCATCAAGGGTTTCGTATAGAAAGAGACAGAAAAAGGGGCTATTGTCCTTTCGCTGGCTTTTGTTTGTCTCTGAGAAAGAGAGGAAATGAGACGTAAGAAAAGATAATAGAAACAGGAGAGAGAAAACTCGGCACTGGGCTGTTTACGAGGAGGCTGTTTACAGCCGGACGTGTTCTGCAGCCGGAGTGCGCGTTCAGTTTTCAGCGGAACACAGAAGACTCCGGTGTTAAATTCACGATGAACACAGCACCAGTGAGAAACAGAAGACTGGGCTATAGATGCCATGCAGAAACTTTTCTTCATATAAGCCATCACACTTTCCAAAACTGTGATGAATGCAACCCTACAAAAAACGTAGCTCAACTCCATAAAGCTACGTTCGAAATGTAGCTACCAGGGCCATGACGATGTGACATTTTGGATGGATGCATCGATTTAAAAGCCAACTTTTGACTAACTTTTGTTAATGTTATACTTGTTGCCAAGATACATTTCGCAGTTGTCCAATACTGGAGCTAGCGAAATTTTAAGTCATGTTTCACATCAGGTTGTATTTCCCGTGAGCAGCAAAGCTAGTACTTCATTAGCTACTCTACGTTACGGGATAACACAGCCAGCTAGCTAAAAAGTAGCTACAAGGCAGTAGGGCAGGGAGAATCTGCTGCACTGCTGCTTCTTGACAATATATTATATGTAGCGAAAACTATTATCGCATCGATTATGAACGAAATAAACAAAAGTATAAATGGAAAAAATAATCTTAACGAAGCACAGACTCAATAACATAGTAGCATTCCTTCTTCAATCTGGCAGTCATTATACAGTGTGATGTCACATGTAACGCAAGGCTAGGTCCTGCTCAGCCTTGAGACAGGAAAGTGAAGAGACAGCAGCTCTGTTTCTGTTGCTTCCTAAAGCTGCTTAAAATTCAAGCGGTGCAGTCACGACGTCTCCTCAGCTCCCTCGACATGATAACATTACCAGAAATGGCAAAGCTGGCTGAGGTAAACTGGGTGAGATAAAATCGGCGATGAGGATCCTGTAGTCCCTGACCTGGAGAACCCTGACTGGGAATGGCACTCATTTATTTCTGTACACTTAACAGAACGAAGCAAATGCTATTTGGCAGTCAAGGTTTTCCTGTGACTTGCAGTAAGAAAATGGTTTTACATATTTTTATGTATACTGCCTGTAAGATTGCATTTCTTGAATTCATTAAGGAATAAAACGTCATACTTCTTATCCATTTACGGTTACATTTAATATGGTCATTAACATTAATAAGAAGTTAAAATGCGACGTCCTCCATCCTGAAGCCGTTCCTGTGGTGGAAAATGTAAAGTAACAGCCTCTTACCTTCCAAAAATGCTACATAAATGCCTCCTTCACCATATTAATGAGTATTAATTAGTCATTTTTGATTAGTCTTAGATTATGTTCAGCATCTGCCAGACAAGTGAATGACTTGTTACTATTAAAATGATTAGGTGTTAGAGTGAGAGCATGTGTATAAACCTGCGATTTGCCTTGCAGCTAGAGTTACTGTCCGAGTTGCTGTTATAAAATATTCATCGGCACATTCTGGCCAAACCAGAATTGAAATGAAGAACATTTTTTTCGTACCAAAAAATGCAACATTGATTCTCCTATTCCTTAACAATTTAAATATTCCTTTTGTTAAAACTGTAAAAATACTTTTGTTTCATTTTCTAATAATACTTTTTTTTTACAAACATTTGCAAAGATGTAGTAAAATATAATATCCTATTAGCAAAAACATTCTTTTTCACTAAAAATGAAAAAGTTACTAACAAGTAGGCCTTTCCTTAATGGAAATTCATGGTTGTACTTAACGTAAACATAAAATAACTACTTCCATTTGCTCCTCTTTTCTTTTAATCTGTAAAAAGATAGCTTAGATTCCTTGTCTATTTGTACAATCGCACAAAAGCTCTTTTCCATTTGTGGATTTGCACGACACTCAAGCTGCCAAAAGTCAGCCTGTTCATTCTCCCTGCACAGGAATATTTTCGCATTGTGAAATTCCATAAAAGCCTGAACCCAGTACAGCAGCTTTTACTAAAATACATAATCTTGAATTTTAACAGTGCACCACTCTGAAAAGCTCATTGAACTCTCCAGGTCAAATAAAGTGGGTTTTATTGTCATTCCCCTATCTAGCTTGTACACATCGGAACACAGTTGTCTCTCCATGACCTCGGTGTAACCCGTAATACCCAGAACTACATAAAGTGCAGATAGACCTCGGTGCGAGACGAGTGCGGAACATTAAATGCACAGAACATGGACTCTAACTAATCAAAAGCCATACACCTCCCAACCAGACATAACAACTGGATGAACTCAACCCCTGTGTACAGAAGCAGCCCTTTTTCCCCCATACACTGAGCTAATTAAAGCTAATTAATAAAGAATGAACGCTACATAAAGCAGAATTATAGACACTTTAAAAAAATTATGACCCGTCCTTTTAGCCGATACAGTAAACAGCTTTAGACCTCAGCCGCTTCACTGACTTTTTATTGATCAAATAATAAAGAGTTGGATGTACAACTTCTTCAAAGCCCTGAAAAGAAAAGCAATTTTTTTGAGTGGAGCTAAAGTAGGGTCATTATTTCTATCTAAGCCAGTAGATAAGGGCAGGTGCTAAGGCTAGATGAATTTGGCTCATATATTATACTGTCCTGCAGGACGCAGCTCCAACAAGTGCAATCGGCAAGTCCGATCGGCAATACACAGGCGTGACACAACTTGAGCTTTATCTGCGGGGTATAACGCTAACAAAACGGTACACCAAGCTGATTTACAATGATTTCATGAACAGTTTTCGTGATTCAGTATCAAACAAGATGAGATGATACAAAAGACAGAGGCTAACCCTATACGTCTTACCAGCCGAATGTTCTTGGGCTAATTTGGCACAACAAGCTAATGTTCTGCTTAATGTTCTGGGGCTCATTTGGCCCGCAAATCTAACAATATTGTAACATCCATTTATGCTATAAAGGTCACGACCCATCTTCTTAAAGATTTTCCTTCCTGTGCAGTTAAGCTTCATCGCTAATCCATTCCAGGCAATGAAGCGAATCAGGGACTTTTAAAAGACCTCCAAAGTTTGAGTCACATCTAAAGGAACGGACCATTCGCACTCGACGCTACGACACGTTTCCTTTTTTAATAGCTACTTTCTCTCAGCTCCGCGGTTGCTCGTCACGTTAGCGAGAAACTCCGAAAAACAACAGACGACTCCTTCCGTAAAATGTTATCCCAACGTCTCTTCATATCAATATCATTGTTAAATAATCTGTCTATTATTACTCTTAGATTACGTGAACGTTGTTGCCATAGTAACGGCTACTGATAACCGATCAGATTGTTGAATTCGACGGAGCTACAGCTCGTTCCTTTCTCCACGTTTCGGTGCTAGATTGCTTTGTATAAAACAAAGAGTAATAACTCTTTCTCCAAAATTACACAGCACTGGTTGGGGGGCTTTTGCTCGACTACAGTGTTCCTGAATGACACTTGCTGAATAAAATATTTATGATGAAATTTATTGTTTTAAGAAGCCTAAAACTGTGTGAGTGTATTAAATATTAATAAGCCACACTGAGTGTGTCGGATGAAACGCAGCAGAATCATCTTTTAGTATGTCGAAATCCCTGCTTCTGTCTGATGTAAATGAATTAGGACCTTGAATTACACCCGACACAGCCGTGATTAAATAAACGCTGATTGATGATCTTAATTACGGCGCCACAAATGGAAGCGCTTTATTGGATAATTGAAAGCGTGATTATTAAAACTGATTATAAGCGATATCTTCATCAAAGGAAGAAGGTCTTTGTCAAAGGGAGCGTCGGCGCCGAACACCTGAAATCGACGGCTCTTGCTGGAGCGACGACGCGGCGCAGACCTGCTTAATGATTCACGGCACAGGGACAAAAACCATAAAGACAAAGTGACTTTGGCGACTGCGCGCAAGGGTTCGGCTCAATGACGTACACTCGATCTGCTCAAACATCAATCTAAAATTTCCTTCATGGCCTATGACCGCCAGTGATGGAAGGTTATTATAGTTCCGTGCTGAAAGTCGAGGCCTCGGCGGGAATATGAGGAACAGATGTAGTGACTGAAACTGAAGGAATAAAAGGTGATATGTGAGGAAATCGCAGGAGAAATGGAGGTTTTCTGCCTCGTGTCTCGCCTCAGAAATGACAGCATGAGGGACTGACCGTACAAGTTATCCAAAGCCCTATCCTCAACAACTCAATCCAATAACAAACCAAAGGCTGGACTTATAAAGGCTTCTGCTTTCATGCCTTACCAGTAAGCATTTGTTGAACTCCATTTAACCCAAAAGACTTTAATAAAAATTTGAAAGCCTCACTTTATATATATTCTTTACGTCACTGCTGTAATATATTGCATGTTATTATCTGTCCATTGTACTGTGCTATTTAATTAATTTACTTACTTAACCTTACACTTTGCATCACTGAGCTGCATCTTAAATCTATGAATGGCTCATTACAAAACAATGCTTTAGGACAGACAGTAAGTTTTCATTTGATTTGCCTTTTTTTTCCAAAACTTTGTCACCCACATTTTTTGAGTTTCCCTGCATGCCACTTCCTTTAACCACAGGCAATCTGCTTCTCCCATTTTTCCTCGGAGAGAACGTGCAGGAAAAACTTTTTTTTAACCTTAAGTTGAATAAAGAAGTTGTGCTTAGAATCAAACTTGATGGATTTACTGCTTCCTGAATCATCTGCTGCTGCATCCATCTGCAGATTTTATATTATTTAAAATGTGTAACCACTCAACAGGAGAAATTCCTCTGATGTGAATAACATAATGAAGTTTTATGATGACTTTGTTTTTTTTCCCCATAATTATCCTGCTGTACTTTACACATTATTTTACACTATATAATTGCTTTAGTCTACTTACATAGTCAAGAAGTGTTTGTCAGTAATTCACACACACACACAAACACGAAACGGCTTTAACAATTTGTATCATCTGACTATTCCAGTGCTCAGAATTCTCCTTTT
>JAQQZR010000015.1:19529693-19546299 GCA_030068235.1 Notoglanidium macrostoma | reverse complement strand
CACACACACACACAAACACGAAACGGCTTTAACAATTTGTATCATCTGACTATTCCAGTGCTCAGAATTCTCCTTTTTGTGCCCAGAAGCTACTTGATCCTTCCAGAGTGTTTTGCCCTTTCTTTAAGTGGCAGCCTTTCTACACACTCGCAGACACAGATGTACTCCAGCAGCTCTCCGGTCTTATCGGTGCAAAAACACACACACATTCATTATACACTTCCAGATTTCCTACTGCAGTGCTAATCGGCCGTGACGTGTTCACCATGGCGCTTTGGATTGCTCTGCCCAAAATTCACACTCAGGCGCGCCGCTGAAAGACAAACTATTAAAACACAAAGCGAGGGAGAGCGAGAAAGGAAGGGTAAGGAGGGGTAGAAAGAGAAAGTCACACCATCCTTTCTTCTTTCGGCTCCTCGGGGTCATTATTCAATCTGTCACAGAGAGAAAGGAATTAAGAAGAGAAGACGACAGTGAGGAAGAAAGGATGAGAGCCCTCCAAATTGTCCTTTGCGCTTTCACACCGTCTCAGGCTAATTACAGCCTCAAAGACCTCCTCTTCCCATGATTCCCTGTGGATAGTGTCCGTGTTAGCATGCATTCTTCCTCCAAAGGATTAACATGCAGCACTGCATGTTCTTTGTATAATTCTCAGTTTGGCCCTAAACACACCGCAGTGGAATAAGCGCTCCACACGGTTTGCTCATTTCCTATTTGAAAGAATGCGGCGATTAGTAATTAGCTGAAATGTAGCTGAGCCAGGACTTTAAAAACCACGATATACAGTACACCAAAATCAATATGCTTTTTCAGCTTAAAAGTACTTCAGTCTTCAAATCAGCAAATATTTTCCGCAAAGCAAAGCTTTTGAATGGGCTTCCTTTCACTCGTGCATCACCAGTACAGAGGCGCCAAGACTAAGGGACTGGGTAAGAAGATCAGAATCACAAGGTTTAGACTAGACTAGACTAGACTAGAGGCGTAGGATCACCCTACAGACAAAGGGTGGGCTTCTGGTCAGGACCAGAAGGTCTAGAAAAAAAGGACTAGACCAAAGGGGAGGGAACCAGGGGGTCCAGAAAAGGGACTAGACCAAAGGGTCAGCCAATAAAAAAAGAAGAAAAAGCAGCCTTTATTTGTCATATATTCATTACAGCACAGTGAAGCTGGGGTCAGAGTGCAGAGTCATTATTGATACGGCACCCCAGAGAAGAGAGGGTTAATGGCCTTCCTCAACGGTCCAACAGTGGCAGCTTGGTGGTGCTGAGACTTTAACCTTGAACCTGGCGCTTACTTCTGATCAGTAACTCAGACCCTTGACCAGTGAGCCACCACTGCAGAAAGGAATAAACCAAAAGGGGAGGTCTAGAAAAAGTGACTTGACCAAAGGGTCAGGATCAGAGGATTGAGACATAGTAGAAGGACCAGGACCAGAGGGTCAGGACCAGGGGGTCTAGAAAGGGGACTTGACCAGAGTGTCAGGACCAGGGGGTCTAGACAAAGGGGCAGAGGCTGGAGCAGGTCTAGAAAAAGGATGAGACCCAAGGGGGGGGGACCGAGGGTCGAGACAAAGGGACTTGATAAAAGGGTCAGAACCAGAGGTTCTAGGCAAAGGAGTAGGGGCAGGACTAGAGGGTGAAGACCAGAAGGTGAAGACAAGGGAGTCTAGAAATGAGACTAAACCAGAGGGTCAGGAGCATAAGATCAGTGTATTTGTACTGACCGAGCAGTGGTTATGTTGCTGCAGTAACGTCGGAACATCTCCTCCAATAGGCATCTGTTTAGTGAGCTCATCATCCTTCTGGCAGATCCACCTCCACAACTCCTCAAGAATGGACAGTAACCTGCTCCATCGCTCTGCACTGGCCTCAAGATGAGCCCTACACACACACACACACACACACACACACACACACACACGCACACCCCTCAATACATGTATACAAACACTACTGGTTCAAATAACTTCCATGCCTTACCTTCTTCCTGTTCGGAGTGCGTTGGTGGTAAGAGCACTGAACAATAGCAGCATGTCAGCTGCTTGATAATTACATATGTTCGCTAATTAATCCCTAATGAGATTTAAATAATAAAACAGCCAGGTCCTCTTTTCAACACACACAGATCCCCCCCTCCACTCGCTCCCTTTCCTACCTTCACTCTGTTCCTCTTTTTAACACACGTTTTCCTCCCTACCTTCACCTTGCCTGTACTGTGTTTGTGGTCATGTGACAGCACCGCACAGCATGCGTACTAGCTCTAACATGCTTCTCTTGTTGTGTATTCCTGTTTATAAAACGGTGTTCTTTATTCTGTGTGTGCTGACCGTATGTTGGCCGATTTGGCCTTGAGTTCGTTCCAGCGGTGGTTCATGTCGTCCAGCCTCTGCTGCAGGAACACGGCCTCCTCGGAACTGCCCAGAGCCTTCACCATCCTCAACTTGTTCCCGTCAACGCTCTTAAACACATCGTTATGGGCGTCGATCTCCGCCTGGATATCCTAAACACACACAGACAGAAAGAAGATTTAACTCGTAACCGACAGATATTCATCACGCTCGTATTCACATACACACCCGCAATAGGCTTATACACATTTGCTACAATTTATAAGATCCTGTCTTGCTAATTGTCTTAGTTTATACGTACACGGTCAGTAAATATTTGTTTTTATACCCAATGCCTTTCTATTATATTATGAATAATGTGCACTTTCAATATGGCTTTTTTGTGCCTATTAAAACAAACACCGTGACCTTGAACACACACACACATATATATATACACTCTCACAAAGAGATAAGAGATAAAATGAACTGGCTTGGACTCCACAAACTGGACAACCAGCTTCATTATAGACCAATCACGGCCTGATTGTGCAACATCAAACGGTAAACAAAACCATGGGGAGAGGCAACAGGAAGCAATCTGGCCGATAATTACAAACACACACAAGAACACACACACACAAAATCAAAAAGGCACTTAACTTATGATCAAAGCCTGGTTTGAGTAAGTATGTGCATGTACAGGTTTACGTTTTCTTTCAAACCGTCGCTAAACGAAATAAGCCGAGGAGCATCGTGCACACGGATAGCACTGATACTCCGCCAGGATGAATCTCACGGTCCTGATATGTATTAGATGTTCTTAATATTGACCTATTTAAAGGGCGCACACTCGGACGTACAGTACATTCGATTATTTAAGATCCCACGTTCTATGAGGGTGAGTCAAATGAAAACCCTCATTTATTTTTGTATTTCATGGCAAAGCCCAAAGGTGTATAATTTTCCTACATGGTCTCCATTTTATTCAGTGCAATCAAGAACTTACTGAGTGCCCAGATTCCTACAGAAAAAAATGTAAATCTATATCGAATTATAATAAAGAAGCTTAGAGGCGTCAGGTCACGTTTTCTCAAAATGTCAAATTGTTGAGGTTTTTTTTCCCTTCTGAAGGACTTTTGTCTCACTTGATGTAAATGTATATTGTTTGTTGGCATTTTTTCCCAAATTAGGCAACATTTTCCAAATTAAGTCAAATTCATTTCCAACAGTTATATTCTGGAGTCGTGGGTTTTTCGGAAACTCTAATTTCATGTAAGTGCTTTACATATGATCTACAGTGCCATTATGGTAAACCCTACTGCATGTAGTGAGCATATATAGTGAACAGGAAGAAATGCGAGATCTGGCTCACTTTGCTTAATTGTGGTTTCTCAGTAACCTGACAAGCTGTGTTTTCGTCTTTACTTTTTAAGAGAGAAAAAGGGAAAGGGAAAGACTTTATAGCTACTAAAGTGATGACAGGAACTAACTTGCTTTTATGGGCGCATCCGCGACATTTACTGCAACAATAAATGGATAAATAAAAGTCAGTATTCCGTACTAGAAAGAGAAACGGAGTGGTTAAACGAGCTGAAGCATTTAGAGGTGGTTTGGTCTTTTCCAGCTCATGCACAAAGTGCTCTTTTCTGTCACATCTATGCTCAATTAACAAGCCTAACACCAAAGAGGCAGCGATGACCATGAAGTGTGAATATTCACTACTGAAACCCATAATTCGGTGTGCTTTCCTGTCCTTCTGCATATCTCTTTCTAACAGACATGGAAATCAGTTGACCGGAGATACGGGCTCTCGCTCACATTTCAGGCCACGTTTTATTTATTAGTCTAATCCGGGGAAAAGTCGCAAAGTCACACACGCAGTCAGGAAACGACAGATTGGTATGCAGGTACGCACCCAAACATCTATCGCCTTCAGCTTTCGGGTCTCACGAGAAATTAGTCCGAAAGAAAAGGAGCTCGATTCAGGTCCGGAATCCAACAATCACACGCGATAAAAATGCAAAGTGTAACGCACCTGGAATAACCTAGTAATGCGTTCTAGCAGTTTAGCGCCCGGATCCGAACTCGTCGCTCGATGTTGAATAGCTGTTTTGTGAACGACTCGACAATTCTCCGTGCTCTTCTATGATCTGATTGATGATGGATTCCTGCGCCGAATAGGACATAAAGTGTACAGTGATCTATGGTGGGTTTTGCTTGCGAGAACAAAATCATTTTTTATCGCACCTTCAGCCATAAATCTCGGCGTAAACCCGTCTTTAAAGGCTCCGTCTCTTAACCGCAGGCCAAGAGCGCATATCCAGTTAAATATTTAAGGACAAACCTTATTACACGGACTGGAATAAAGCGTTGGGTGGTAAGCGAATCTGATTGCTGTTGACTGATTGTTCAGAAGTAGCTCAGGAAATAATTCATACAGCAGGTACTCGTTTCAAAAACTGTTCGTAAAGAAAAACCAAAATCATACACTTCTGGGCCAAAAAAAATGAGGCAAAGCCAATATTGCGAAACATGAAGCTTTTAATGGTCTCAACAAAAATCATTGGTCAGGAAAATGAGCAAGAATGAAACCGATAGATGAAGTAAGATGAAGCGTGGTCCAGCTTTTCCCTTGATTCCCTTTAAATGTTGAAGTCTTGTAGGTAAACCTCCAGAAGGCTTTTTACAGAAAGAAGAGTCCATGTTGTTCCGCTCGATCATCGCCCACCCCTACGTGACGTAGCCGAGGCTCACTCTCCTTTCCTTCTCGCTCTCTCTCAGAGTGTAGCTGGTGGTCTGAGTGTTTGAGTAATGGAATCTGTCTTACTAATCAATGACCAGAGATTGCTTTGGTCAGTCCTTGCACATGGACACACACACACACCCTCCCCAAGTCTAGAAAGTACCAGAATAAAACCTCTCCTGGCCTCTCTGTGTGTGTGTGTGTGTGTGATGGACTGTGCTATAGAGCTGTGTGTGTCAGGCTCACTGGCTGTGTGTATTCCCAGAGCTACATTAGTAAGAGAGAGACAGGAAGCATCGTTTCTGCTCGCTATTTGTCAAAGGCTCATGAAGAAACATTTTACTGTGACCAGAATAAAACGGTTGAACACGCTGCTTTAAAAAATAAAAAAGGGGGCCGCGACCACGGGCGCACATGAATCAGACGCCGTCACACATAAGCTCCGGGCTGCCTGACCTATTAAAGTAGACAATAAAGCGTCTGACTTTATTAAGTTAAATAATTGCTTTTGGTACGTAATAGGTCCCCGGTGATATGACCATTCTCCCTCCAATTTAACCAGCCTTACCTCAAGCCTTAACTCAAACACACACACACACACACACACACAAACAAGGAAAGGGAAGGGAAGAAAAGGCAAACTAAAAAAGAAATGGAGGTGCCATTTTTTACTCAATAACATCAATCTGCTCTCCGTACCGCTTCCGTCAGGGTGGTGGGGAAGCTGGAGCCAATCCCAGCTGATCTCGGGCGAGAGGCGGGGTACACCACGGGCAGGTCACTAACATTTTGCTGTTTACCGAAGAACCTCGATCGTCCCTTCAGCTTCAATGTAGCAGAACATCTGAAGTCTGATCATTTGTTAAAAGTGCGGCATGAAATAGTTTGTTACAGAGAGCCTATGAGTTTAAAAGGATGCAAAGGAATTACCTCTTCAAACTTCTTCAGCAGCTCTTGAAGACTAAAGTTCAGGCCAATCATGTTGTCTCGCTTTTATCCTTCCCTCGAGGACAGAATTGTCCCTACATCCAATTATAATTTCCTACGATGAGAAACCATTCGGCTCTTGTGTGGGAAAAACCTGATGGACCAAAAAGACATTTGGGAATACGGGAAATCCATCCTTACCCATGCGTGTCTTAGCTTATGCTGGACCGTGTTTACACGTATGTGTGTGGTTTAGTTGGTTTAACACCATGCTCCAAGAGGTAACAGAGCGCTGCCCAGCCATGCTGCCCCGTCCTGCTGGGGTACAAATCCCAAGAGTCTAGGCGAAAAGATCCCAAAGCCCTGGGGTAGAAATTTGGAATAGAAAATACATAAGAAATCAAAGCTGAGGGAAAAGATCTCAAAGTCTGGGGCAATAGATTTTACATCCTAGGGAAAAGATGTCCAGAAAAAAGATGGGGTGAAGCACCCAAGAACCCGAAGTCCATCAGGCAAAAGATCACACACAAATCCTGGGGGAAAAATCTGAGAAAGATCCTGAAGTCCAGCGTAAATCATCTCGAAGCGTGCGGCAAAAGATCCCAAAACCTGCGGCAGAACATCCAAATGGCTTAGGAAATCTCAAAGATGAAAAGAGCAAAAGATAAAGAGCTTAAAGATAAAGATGGAGGCAAATGATCCAGAAGCCTGGAACAGAAAATCCCATAGTAGAAAAGCCTTGAGCAAAAGAACCCAAAGCCTGGGGAAACCGTTTGAGAGACCTGGGGTAAAGAAGTCCTGTAGAAGAAGATCATTCAGAAGGTGAAGGTAAAAGATCCAGTAACTGAGGGCAGAACATTCAGGATCCTGGGGCAAAAGATCCAGAAACCTTGATGTGCTAGAGGTAGAATTCTGCCTTTATTCCAAATTCACTGCTTTGAAAAGCTCCACAGGTTCAAATCCATCGTGGTCTGCTCAATTTTGACTTGCACACATGTCTCCCCCCCACACGCCACATACAGAAAGTGCCCTGTTCCTGGTCTCATGTGCCCCTGTGGTAGGCGTTCAGGCTCGATTAGCCTAGTGAAAGGCTCTCTGTGTGGGGGTCGACGAGGACCACGGGGTTCTGCTTCACACCGCACAGCAGAGGTGCCAGCGCAGTAGCCAGGAGGGAACCGTAGATGAAGGAGTCGTCAAAGGGAACCAGCAGTGTTAAGGACAAATTCCAGGACGATCCATATCCAAATCCAAATCCAAGTCAACTCTTTTGCTTTCCTTTATTCCCCAAGTCTTCCTTCGATCCTTGGTTCACATCTCTGATTCAGTTCAGACCTCCAAAGGTTCCTGTGTCCAGCTCTGCTGTGGAGGACCTCCAGAACTCATGAAACTCTTTCCAGTTCTTCACTCCTTCCATACCATTAAATTGATTCTCCCGTCATATCCGAGTCCTTCATGGAAACTTTTAAAACCTGCCATATTGCCGTTCTTCCCCCAAATCCCATACTGTTCCTTTCCCACACCTTCACCCTCTGGCTACAAGGTCCCAACTAAGCCCTCACACTCGCTCTCCCTCGCTCCCTCTCTCTCCACCAGCTGTTTATTGTTTTAATCGGTGTTCTCCTGTTCCACCCGTCACTCCACTCCACCTCTTCCCTCGTTCCTGCCCTGCATCGTGCCATACTCCCCAAACTATCTACACACACACACACACCCACTTCCTGAATAGGACCACCACTCTCAAACACGTGCACACAGAAAAGAGATGAGGACAGCAAAAAAAGAGAGTTGGAAGGACAAGCGAGAGCGAGAGATCAGAAAATTAAGCTAAATAAGTGAGTCGTAAGAGTTACTGATGAGAAGCTCACTTGCGTCATTAGTCTCCAAATCACTTTCTGTCTCTTCTTTTTGTCCGAACTTTCATCATCACTTGATTTGTTCCTTCTCTCCTGCCCTGTACAGCGACAAGAGGCACCCTCATGGCCAGATGTTTGTGTGTGTGAGAGAGTGTGTGCGTGCGTGTGTGCGCGCGTTCGTCACGCTTCCTTTGATTTCCCTGGCACAGGTACGGGCTCATTCTTCACCTGTCCATTTCCATAAAGTCAGCGTGTCAGGAACCATGTGGCCAGGCTTAGCTTGCAGACGTTACAGCATCAGATAGATGCCAGGAAAGAAAATAAACCTCGTAGATGTATGAATATTCACGAGGGAGTCCTTTGAAGTGCCTTTACCTCATTACAATATTTACATATTCAATTTCTAGCGTAGCATTTCGATTTTGGGCACGTGTGCATGCGGGCACGTGAGATATGATTTGGTTTAGCCAAATTTAGCAAGCGGTACATGGTGGTGATGGATCTGTGATTCGGGAAAGTACTAGAAATGTGTCGCTGAAGGAGGAAGACCTGAATGAAGCTGTCGTCGAGTAGGAAAGATGGAAATTAAAGTGAAGGGGAAAATGCTTAGACGGCTAGACTGAGTGAGGATAAAAAATCGTTTGGAGAGCTCTATCTGCCACCGAGCGAGTGAAACAGATCGCAGGAAAGTGTAAATGAAGCCTTTCAGTATTTTTCCTGGTGATACAGTAAACAGTGTATTAGAACTCGCACACAAAGACAAACACACACCCTCAGAGCCACATACAGACAGGCACACACCGTAGTTTCCATACTTACATCTGTACTATCTGTGATAACATCGGGGTGTGTGTGTGTGTGGGGGGGGGGGGCACTTGCAGAGCATTCTGGGTAATTTCTGGATGTGATTTAAATCAGCACAATTTGTTGCTGTCAGAGATGCAGAGAAAGGTCAGAAAGTGTTATTAGACACTCAAACCCCTTGAACATTCATCTACCCCTGTCTGATTGTATCGGAAACGCTCCCACTTCGCCCGGGTGTGTGTGTGTGTGTGTGTGTGTGTGTGTGTGTGTGTGTGTGTGTGTGTGTCTTTATCCTTTATAGATTTATCCTCTTAACCTCCTTGTACATGTGATTGATCCTGATGTTACACTGCGCTGGATGTCCACTATTCAGATACTGTACTACAGCTTAGGCAGCACTGCGCACACACACACACACACACACACACACACACACACACATACACACACATACACACACATACACACACACCTTAAGATTTTAAGTGTTCTAAATAATCAGGAATGAAAAGATGGATGAAAGAGGAGTAAATATTAAGTATTAAAAGATGTATAAAATATTAAATATGAACACACACACCTGTACACACACAGAGGTCAAGCATTTCAGGTCAACTTCAAGATATCTTTCACACCGAATTGGGAAATGTGAGCGAGGGAACGAAATACCGACTGAACGGAACAGCTTTTGATTTCGTCCTTACTTGGACAAATTGCAACAAATAAATAAATATCTTGAGTATGAAACATATTTGGCTGTATGTGTCGGCCCTTTCATTTATTTGAAGAAACAAAAAAAAGTTGTCGTCATTGCCGTTATTGTCGATTTCTCTTCTACATTTTCATCTTTCGGTGACATTTTCTTCTACATCTGTATCCGTGTGCTCGTCACTACGGCAACGGTCTAGTTCGCGTAAACATTTTTATCTTTTGTCGTCGTTATTGTCTTTTTCTCTCACGTTTTTCTGCTGTACGGGCGATTTTTTCTTCCCCGTTTTTATCCTTCGTCATCATTGTCTTTTTCTTTTGCATGTTTATCTGTAGTCGTCGTTACCGTTGTAGGGTTTAGAGTTGTTGGTCTTTTTTCCTTTTGTTTTTGTTTTTTTGTCACTGCCCTTATTCTAACCTTTAGCTTGTGTATTCCGTTCATGTCATCGTTATTGTCATTGACTCTTGTCTTGAGACTTTTACCTGACATGACAGTAGGGAGGAAAGACTTGACTTAAATGACTTGAGTCAGCAAAACATGGTATTAAATTAGGACTCTATTTCTCTTCTTTCAATTCACTCAGGCTGGTTTTTCAAGGACTCTGGTCTAATTTAATAGATTTCCTCTTTTTTCCCCCGATTTGTTCCTAATGCTACCGGTAATATTTCAAGAATAAAACCTCATCTTCCGCGTTATGCATTAAAGGAGAATTCGATCTCGGTTCCTCGTAGTAATTCCACTATGAATAAATGAATAACTTTCCTTGCTTGTGTTCAGTCATACCTTTTCCCCTCTTCACAATTTAGGTTCCTGTAGGCGCTCCGTGACCTTTGACCTTCCAGAGCACCCCCGTGCTGCAAATAAGACGCATTCGGTGTGGGGCGATCTTTCCGTCACGGCCAAAAACCCAGAGGCTTATCGTTCCTCCATCACGATTCCACCCCATCACGAGGTCACTTCCTGTGGATCTTTCTGGGTCAGAACTGAAGCGTGACTCCCTGAGCCACAGATATCCCTTTGGCGTACGCGTGTGCATGCAGATGTGCTTATCTGTGCAGCGCAGGCTGCTTAGTGTCAGTGTGCGGATAAAAAGAGACAGACAGAAAGAGAGATGCAGCACTGAATGAAGGGGGGAAAGAAAAAAAAGGCAAGAAAGTGACAGTGTGATACTGAGCCAGTCAGACATGCGACAACCTGAAAAGCGCACCGGAGTTTGGCGCCATACTAGCCGTCATATGATGGGTGTCGACAAACCGAACTAAAGAGGAAAAAGCTCCGGAGGGATGGACATTCTCCTCAACGCCTCCGCCGCCGCGTCAGCACGGAAACCGGATCGGGGCCGTCTCGTCCAAAGCGTTAACACCCGGGCCAACCCTGGGATATTTACATCAGCTACATCATGTGTAATCCTAAACTAATCCTATACAAGAGCATATTTCTGTAATTACTCTTTATTAATTGTGCAAATCGAGCAGAAAACATAACATGCTAGAACCGCATAAACAGTATGTGTCAGGAAATAAAAATGGAAGATGGAATGATTGCACTGAAACTCTTACGCCGGGATCAGACCACACGATATTTTTGTCTTTCACGATGGGCATTGTGTTACATCAGGCACCATAATTTAGGGGTGTCGCATCACTGGTCTTCGATGCCGCGGCACAAAGAAGTTATCCGTTCTCACAGCGTTAAAGGACCAGCTCGTCGCTGATTATTTACCTAGTACAGCATGCCCTACACACTACTTCTGTACACACAGTCCTAAAGCAGTTTCAATATACATCTCTCTCACACACACACACACACACACACACACACACACACACTCCAGAAAGTTTCTAAGTGCATCAGATTTCTCAACTTCGATGTTTTATCTTCTCGTTCTCAACAGCTCCCATGAAACAGGATTAAATAATTCAGAGCAGGAAAAAAATGGAAAGAAAATATCTAGCATGCCTGAAGCCGGCGTGACAAGTGTGGCGTGAGGAGCCGAGAGGAGGAGCCCGGGAGAACCTGACAGCACTGATCTCACACGGAACCGGAACGCTGTTCTTACGCAACACGTCACATTCTGGAGACGGAACGGGCTGGTGAAAACTCCCCACATCACCCGAGACAAAGACGCGAGACCGTGAAAGAGAGGGAGAGAGAGGGAGAGAGAGAAAGGGGGGAGAGAGAGAGAGGGGGTGAGAGAGAGCGAGAGAGAGAGAGGGGGGGTGAGAGAGAGAGAGAGAGAGAGGGGGGGGTGAGAGAGAGAGATGTGAAATCATCAAGGGTTTTAATGCAGGTGAGAAAAACGAAAAACGTTTGCTTTTAAGAATTTTTTAATTTATTTTATTCATTTCTGTTTTTGAGTTTTTATTTTTTACTAGTTTTCTCCAGTCTGTTTGGTCATGTGTGAAAACCAAGGTGTGAAAACTGTTCACTAGCAGGACCAGGAGCGAGTAACATGACTTCAACTCAGTTGAATTGTACTTGTATAGAGCTGTAAACATGGTCACAATGCAGTTTGTAGAAATCCGATCTAGATCCCTGATGAGCAACTCCAAGATGCCCGTGACGAGGAAAAACAGTGCGAGAGACTCAAAAAGGGAACCCGGGCTCTCCTGCTTGCTTAATAGCATGAAAAAAAACGTACGTGTATAATTTTTCAGAAGCGATATATAACATTGTAAAATCAGCCTATGGTTTGGAAGAAACGTCTCTCCATATCTCCAAATATATGAGAAGCTGCTGCTGAAAACAAGCAAACAACTAAAATAATAAAATAAATGAGCCCATAAGTGCCCAGGAATACGTACGCTAACATTTGGATCGATCAAGAATGACTCGTGACAACGTTGCCTCAATATCTCAGAGTTACTTAAAGCGTTCAATGTTATCATTTATTGAGCTAGATATGAACCAATTTAGGAGTAAATTTGTTGGCAGGAGCAGTTACTCAGGAAACATGTGTACAGTAGCTTACGTTCCTCTTCGCAGTTTGTGCATTTGTAACGCTCGACTGCTTCAGACTGAATAACTGAGTTACTCATTTTACGTACAGATTGAATCACATCCCTTATTTCAATTACACACCAATTTAATGAACATTTCGTGAACCTCATATTTGCATTTCATATTAATGAATTGAAAGTCCAAAACAAATCCCTGAGTTAAGACAAGTACCGTTTAGTTTGGACAGAAATAACGGCCCCCTCACTGTGCCTATGGGAGCCGATGCGCTGCAGTGGCTGAGCTGCTTTACTGGAAGACGTAGCGCATGCCGTGTTTAGGAGGCGCACCTTCACTGTCGTTTTCAGCTCTCTTTGCCTCTTATTGTGAATTGTGGCAGTTCTGGTAAATGTGCCATGAACACACTTTCTACTGTATGGCTGAATGGAACTTAACAACATCCATCCGTGTATGGAAAACTGAAACGTTTTAGTTTGGCTGAAAACATTTACACACACCTTTAAGAAAAGATTGATAAATGAGGCACAGTACTGGACAAGTAATGTTGATTGCATCATTGCACCCTCTATGTACGTGTGTGTGTGTGTGTGTGTGTGTGTGTTGTACTCTATATGTCCAATCAAGAACAACACCAGCACTTATCCCACCCTGAAAAAGGAGTATCAACACACACACACACAAACACACACAGATACTTCACTTACTACAGTGGCGTGTTCGTTCTCCTCCTCCAACCTGGTGTGTGTGTGTGTGTGTGTGTGTGTGTGTGTGTGTGTGTGTGTGTGTGTGTGTGTGTGTGAGACTGCAGCAGGGCTAAATTAGAAAGACAAGATTTGAATAGAGACACTCCACTGAGGAGGACAGAAGAGCACTCAAGTCTGACTATATTAGGAAACAAATGCAGGGACGTGTGTGAGGCTCTGATGGAGAAGGATGAAGAAGAAGGGAAAAAAACAAATCTAAAGCCTAATTTTTGAGCCTTCTGGCAGTGTTTTTTTCCCTGCTAACTGCATTCCCACTGCTCACTTCCTGTCGTCCCGGAGCTATGCATGTTCTAGTTTGAATTTTTCATGCGTTTTTCGTCTCGGATGGAATCCTGCTTGACCGCAGACGTGAAAACGTGACAGGAAACGTGAGTTTCTTAGCTCTGCGTTTCGTTAGCGGGTGCTGGCATTTGAGAGCGACCATTTAAACATGGCGAGATGACGTGCTTGACACTCGGCAGTAATTCCATCTCACACGTGCCCTTTGGGAAGAAAATGTCACCATGCGACCGTGGTTTTGCAAAGAGGAAGAGAAACAGAGCTACACAAGACAGAGGACAAGCTCGGGCTCGTTTATGCCATATCGCACGTTGTTGTCGACACGCAGGTCCGGTAACTGTCGTAAAACGCATCGTTAAAGGAAACCCCAATAAATATGCTTATACTGAAATGTGTCTGATGTGTTCAGCACTTGTGGCGATTATTATGGGTTAGTGTTGTGCACGTTGGTGCAAACTTTGGACTCGATATCCCAGAATGCATTGGAGCCGAGTTAGGCCAAAGATTAGTTAGTGATCTGGTGTGATGTGGAGTGTTAGCATGGAAGTCGAAGCTTTGGAAGCTGACATGTTTGTACAAATGAGGAAGTGAGAGAGCCGGACAGACTAAAATCACTAAAGCGCCGCCGCATCACTGTCTTTAGATAGAGATGAATCAAGGGCTAAATCCCACTGCACCACTATCAGGCGGTAGTCGAACTGCATTGTGGGTAGTGTTCATCCAAGTGAAAGAATTAAACTTTAAAAAAAATAAATAAATAAATAAAAAAAATTTGTCATGTTAATTGTAAAGTTTTGAAAGTAACTCGTTTATTCTGTGGTTCTTACCTCCTGGTGTGTTTCTGGTGTACGTTCTTCAGATCCTCACGACCTTGCTCCAGTTGATAATGAGTCTAAAAAGAAATTATTGAAAGTAAAAATTCATTAGTATAAGAGTAGAGCATGTTATGACACTCCGTGATTGCAGCCCAATGGGAGAATGATTTTTATATCTTTTTTTTAGTATTTTTTAGAAAATATTAGTGTTCAGCAAAGCATTACATCTCAAGGTTCCATTGATGGAGTAAAACAAATGATGTGGGACAAACGACTACACACACACTTAAAGACTGATTAAAGACACAACAGTATTTGATTTAGGGTTATACCATGTTTGCTCTGAATACCAAATAGAGAGAAAAGAACAACATCAAAAACACTAAATATGTCGTCTGTCCTTTGGACAGTGTGTGTTTAGTCTACATTTAGTTTGTTGGTGGGAGAAATGACAAAAATATGCCATCACGACCCTCAGAGGTGATTATTAACTCAAAGGTGTGTTCATCACAATATCCGTATCATGTCGTCATTGCCAGCCCTGTACTCTTCACGTGCAAAGGCATTTTTGTGACTGTATCTCACACGTGTCGTCTCAGTCACTGCTGATTTGGGTTTGGATTACGGTTTTGTTCAAAGTAGAAGCGATATTTAAAACATTTTAACAATACAATTGTGAATAGTGTGTGTTTCCGTTTCCACCGATGTTGTGTGATTAAAGCCGGTTTTCTCCTCTGGCTTAGCTCTTACAGGGCGCTCTTTTACAGAAAGGAAACTTCATGTCATGTCATGTGACTTAAATGCGGAAAATGCGTTTCCTTTGTTAAACACTGCTTTATTCAATTATCTGAAAAAATCACCTCATGAGCATAAAAACTTAGAGTTTTTTCTAAACCTATATTTCCATTACTGTTTTTTTTTTTTTTTTTTTAATAATATAAACACAGCTACAGACACACCGCATGAATCTACAGCCTGAGCCAGAAAGAAATCAGCCCCAGCCTCGACTTCTTCACACCATCCTGGGTGCCTTATTAACGTTACAGCTTTACCTCTGACTGTTGGAAAACACTCACATTTTAGACTCCTTCCATAAATGTTACGTAAACATCTTACACCTTCATATCAACAGTTACACTGCTCTTTAAGCCGTTTATGGGAGCAGGTTTCTGAGAATGAGCTGTTACTATAGAAACGCCGGCATATCGATATAACGAGCAGATTAATAATATAAAGCTGTGATTTATGTCCGAGCTGCTGTTATAGAGAAAGAATCAACACCTCCTGATTAGAGAACTCAACAGCGCTGTGGTGTAGCAGCAAATAATCTGATGTGGAAGTGAAACCTTATATTGATGGGATTGTTTTTTTTTTTTTTTTTTGAAAGACAAAGAGTTTACCCTGCAAACTCATTTACACCAGCTGCCCCTGGACATAATGAACACAGATGCTTGTTGAATTGCTGAAACGGTGAAAAGAAAATGGATGGAAAACGCACGGCAGACTTGAGAACCCGTACCATATGCAGAGTCTGCCTAATGGCTGTTTTTTGGTCTGCTCTCTGCCATTGCTTCATTAAGCCCTTATATCTCGCAGCACTGTAACTGAACTCCAGTGTGTATAGATCGGAGTGGAGTGGGTGGCAGCGCCGCTTTCAGTATAATTGGCTCCAAACAGGCAAAGCATAACACTTTGCAAAAGACGTACTCCGCCTGAGAAGTGTATATAAGCATCCTGTTTCTCTGTGGGTTACTTTTCTTTTTCTCACCCCCCCTGGTGGAAACTGCCTAATTTTCTCTCCAGCTCATAAATCTTTTGGTGACTAGGCCAGGTGGGCTGCTTGCGTTTCTTTTTTCCGTTTTTCTTTTTTTTTGGCACGTCAGAAACAATGGAAGCATTTGAGGTGAGAATATGAAATGGGGACGGAGGACAATTCCCATTGCCAAGATCTGTTTCAATCAGGAAATGCGCTTGGATAAAAATGGATTGACGTGGCCGTCGCTGAGCCACAGAGTCGCAGAATTCATCAAAACCTTCAGATTATGAAGATTAAAGTGAACGGCGACGAGGAAGGCGTTTGATTGCGTAACCCTGCTCAATATGTGGGATTGATAGCTCCCCGTGGTGCAGGCATTTACATATCAAGCCGGTGAGAGAGATGGACCTCACTAACGTCAGAACAAGGCTAAAGATGACGGATGAAGATGCCAAGGCAAGGTTTTGTAGTTCACAACATCTCTCATCTCTGAAATATCCACCACCATATCAGTGCGCTTGCAGTTTCTATATGATAAATAAGCAGCTTTCAGATGCTGTGCCAAATGAAAGAAATGTAGGGTGGTTAGAGGGAGACTGCGAGAGAGAGGGAGAGAGAGGGGGGGACGGGGGAGAGAGGGAAATAGAGAGAGAGCGGGGGGGCGGCAGA